>OU342743.1:517648156-517771902 GCA_910589775.1 Avena eriantha | reverse complement strand
TAGTAGAACATACATTGAATGACACTTGGCGTGGTTCATGAAAAGAACAGACATGCAATGACATTGGTGGATCCTTATGTGGTTTGTTTAGAGGAATAGACATGCTATGACACCGGTTGTAGTTCATGAAAAGAACAGATATGCAACGACTCTAGCTGTCGTTCATGAAATGAACACACATGCAATGACACTGGGTGTGGTTCATGAAAAGAACAGACATGCAATGACGCTGGTGGATCCTTATGTGGTTTGTTTAGAAGAACACACATGCAATGACACTGGGTGTGGCTCATGAAAAGAAAAGACATGCAATGACACTGGTGGATCCTAATGTGGTTTGTTTAGAGGAACAAACATGCAATGACACCGGTGGATCCATGTGTGGTTCATGAGAAGAACACACATCCAATTACACTGGTGGATGCTTATGTGGTTCATGAAAGGAACAGACATGTAGTGACACTGGGTGTGGTTCATAAAAAGAACAGAAATGCAATGACACTGGGTGTGGTTCGTGAAAAGAACAGACATGCAATGACTCTATCTGTGGTTCATGAAAAGAACAGACATGCAATGACACTGGGTGTGGTTCATGAAAAGAACAGACATGCAATGACACTGGTGGATCCTTTTGTGGTTTGTTTAGAAGAACACACATGTAATGACACTGGGTATGGTTCATGAAAATAAAAGACATGCAATGAGACTGGTGGATCCTTATGTGGTTTGTTTAGAAGAACACACATGCAATGACAATGGGTGTGGATCATGAAAAGAACAGACATGCAATGACACTGGTGGATCCTTATGTGGTTTGTTTAGAGGAACAGACATGGAATGACACCGGTGGATCCATGTGTGGTTCAGGAGAAGAACACACATCCAATAACACTGGTAGATCCTTATGTGGTTCATGAAAAGAACTGAAATCCAGTGACACTGGGTGTGGTTCATGAAAAGAACAGACATGCAATGACACTGGGTGTGGTTCATGAAAATAACAGACATGCAATGATTCTAGCTGTGGTTCATGAAAAGAACACACATGCAATGACACTGGGTGTGGTTCATGAAAAGAATAGACATGCAATAACACTGGTGGATCCTTATGTGGTTCATGAAAAGAACATACATGCAATGACACTTGTGGATCCTTCTGTTGTTTGTTTAGAAGAACACACATGCAATGACACTGGTTGTGGTGCATGAAAAGAACAGACATGCAATGACACTGGTGGATCCTTATGTGGTTTATTTAGAGGAACAGACATGCAATGACACGGTGCATCCATGTGTGGTTCATGAGAAGAATACACATGCAATGACACTTGTGGATCCTTATGTGGTTCATGAAAAGAACTAACATGTAGTGACACTAGGTGTGGTTCATGAAAAGAACAGACATGCAATGACACTGGTTGTGGTTCATGAAAAGAACAGACATGCAATGACTCTAGCTGTGGTTCATGAAAAGAACACACATGCAATGACACTGGGTGTGGTTCATGAAAAGAACAAACATGCAATGACACTGGTGGATCCTTATGTGGTTTGTTTAGAAGAACACACATGCAATGACACTGGGTGTGGTTCATGAAAAGAATACACATGCAATGACACTGGTGGATCCTTATGTGGTTTGTTTAGAGGAACACACAGGCAATGACACTGGTGATGACCCACAAGTATAGGGGGTGTATCGCAGTATTTTCGATAAGTTAGAGTGTCGAACCCAACGAGGAGCAGAAGGTGCTGGCTAGTGGTATGGATCAGGAATTCTCTGCAAATACTTAGCAAACGGATTTTTAGGGGTTTTCGATAAAGCAAGTAAACAAAGTACGAGTAAATAAAAGACAGTAAGAATGAATGCAGCAAGTGGCCCGATCCTTTATGCAGCAAAGGACAAGCCGGTTGTATTTCTATAGATGACCAAATATTCTCGAGGACACATGGGAAGACTTTCAAGTGCTTTCGCTTCATATAGTCGATTAATCTTCTCTAGCTTGCTAAGTGTTGTGTGGGTGAACCTGTTCTAATGTACCGCCCCATCCAAGACTAAACACATACTTGTGATTATACCTTTTGCAAACATCCGTAAGTAAAAGAAAGTAATTAAGGTAGAAACCTAACCACAACTTTAAACTCTAAGACCCTTATGTCCCTTGTGCAATGGTTTCCTAACGGGGGTTCAGATTTCTGTCACTCCGGCAACCCCTACGATTAGTAGCCAAATACACAATGCATTCCCCTAGGCCCATATAGTTGAAGTGTCATGTAGTCGACGTTCACATGACACCACTAGAAGAAGTACACCACAACTTAAATAACAATCTATTGAATCTTTCTCAATGCAACTCCACTACTAACAACAAGACTTCTCCCATGTCCTCAAGAACAAAACGAACTACTCACAAGACATCATATGGATCATGATCAGAGATGGAATAATGATGTATAACAATCTGAACATAAACAATAATTCAATGGTTCACTCAATAGCATCAACTACAAGGAGTAATTAACACCAGGAAAGTTTCCCTATGAACTATGCAAGATTCAACACAATTGTTACAGCAATATGGAGATGGTGATGAGGGTGCTGATGGTGATGATGGTGGTGGTGATGATGATGATGATCCCGATGAAGCCCAGCTTGATGGTGGTGTTGATGGCAACGATCTTCCCTCTCGGGGAAGGAATTCCCCTGGCAGAAATCTGTCTGCCGGAGAGATCTTTCTCTCTCGGTGTTTTTCGCCCCGCAGAGGCAGCGGAATCTTTCTGTGGTCGCTCCCCGAGTCTTAGGGTTTCAGGAGGTTGATATACGCCAGAGGGGAGAGGCTGGAGTGGGCCAGGGCGGCCACACCACTCTCAGGCGTGGCCTAGGCCTGCCCGCGCCATGGGGTGGTTTGGGCCCCCTGTGGCCCACCTCCACTCCATCTTCTGGCATCATGAGTCTTCTGGAAAAATAGGATTTTCCGTATATTTTCCCGGATTTTCTGATCTTCGCGAATTTTGCCTCCAAACAGCACCTTTTCCATCAGAATCCTGACTGCAGCGGTCCATGCTCCAAAAGTCATCAACCAAGCAAAAACAGATGAAATAACATAAGTATCACCTCTCAATACGAAATATATCAATGAATAATAGTGAATTAAGACATAGAATAGTGATGCAAAATGGACGTATCAACTGCCCCCAAGCTTAGACTTCGCTTGTCCCCAAGCGAAACTGAGCTCAATAAACATGACCTCAGGTTTATGGATTGAAGAGTCGATAAAAGAATACGGACAAGAAGCATCACATTCATCAAATACATAGATCATAATAGAATACAACTCACTATTATATAACTCAACTTGTAATGAATAAAGGAAACACAATAAAGATACATAAAGTGAATCATAATTGGTAATGGCAAACTTAGCTCTTGGTCGAAGAATAGTTGATAATTTGCTGGAGTTCACAAATAGCTAGTTTTCAAAGAAAGCTTTCAAAGTAGTAAACATGAAGATAAGAGCAACATGCAAAACAAGGAACATAAGAAACATGAATGCATAAATCATCATATGAATGAATGAAACACATCAACTCAAAATACTTGCTGAGATAGAGGGGAATAGGTTTACTAACTCAACTACAAAGTAAAAGAAAGGCCCTTCAAAGAGGGAAGCAGGGATTGCAAATCTCATAAAGAGCTCCCAAAAATTATGATACTTACTAGCTTTCAGCTCTCATTGCCCCTATCATAGGCATCTTTAGGTGATTAAGGTGAAAGTGAGGTCCAATCTGAGTTATATGCTTGACAGACTATAAACTGAAGATCCCAAGTCCCTTGAGTATGAGGGCCGCTCCTCATGCTACTCAACTTTAGTTACCGGTAAGTTCTTGTCATCGTAAGTATGTGCGTATCATTGAGAACCGCCAACGGGGTACCCCTTGCCCGATGATACGAAAGAATCCCCATATCAAAATGACAAGGCAAGCAGATAATGAGTATCTCAGCAATCTTCTTATTTACCATGGGAAAATGGTGCTTTTTTCTCTCTTTCCTCTTTTCATAGTATCTCTTTTTTTCTCTTTTCTTTTTCTCAATAGCTATCTCTCTCTTTTCTTATAAGAAGAATGCTTCATAGATATCATTATGGTTACGCTGCAGGTTTCCACCATGTCAACATGGATTAGACCAGCGGCCCAGGCGTTTCTCTAACACACATACATAACTCCATGGACTTACAAGCTCCCCTTTTATTTCACACCGACGACATCCGCAAACAAAAGAGCAAGGTATCAACTGGGTATATATTTACAAGTGTTGAAAGTGTTCCCCATGACAGCACGGTTCTCCTAATCCCCAGCCTATAATTTGCAAGCATATAACTTTCATGGAGAGTTCACAATGGTTCAGGTTTATTAAGTGCAGAAAATAAAGTGTGCCATTAAGTTTGTGAGAGATTTAATCACTAATTTTCACATAACAAGTTTAATTTGCGAGGTAGATAAAACAAGATTTTACTTGGAATAGCAATAATGCTACTAGGTAGGTATGGTGGACACAAATGGCAAAGGTTTTGTTTTAAAGGAGGTGGATGCACGAGAAGAATTCCCTCTCAGTACAGGTTTTTGGCTAGCAAGGCTGGGTAGCAAGTACAAGAGTTGAAGGAAACAACCAAACATACAAATGATAAAAACAAACATGCAATCTTCCTTGGAAGCACAAAAGATCTTAACTAGAGAATACTAGACTTATGAGCAAATCAAGAAAGAAAGATGATGAAATTATTTTTCTCTAGAGTACTTCTATCTTTTTCTTTTCAATTCTCAAAAAGGTGTTGCTACTGACCGAGCCAGGTTTGACAAAACCAACTAAATTAACTCAATGATCCCAGAGTGCTACCAATACTAACAACAAGATCAATCATATAACCACGAATTGAAAACTAACATAAGCTATGCAAAAGAGTAAATGAAAGAACTTCTCATTAATAGTCCATAACGGCAACTCACACCAAGGGATACAAATCTAACGAGAGAGGGGAAACTTCCATAATGCAAACCATACTACATAATAACTCCTCTATTCATGATATGACTTTACTTAAAAAGGTAAAAAGATAGAAGATAGTGATGTGATACCGCGACACTCCCCCAAGCTTGGAGCAAACCAGGGGGATGCCAAACCTGATGACGAATTACTCCTTTGGTGGTGGTGGTATCCTCTCAAT
This sequence comes from Avena eriantha, assembly GCA_910589775.1. NCBI lineage: Eukaryota > Viridiplantae > Streptophyta > Magnoliopsida > Poales > Poaceae > Avena > Avena eriantha. Next base: position 517,766,680 of record OU342743.1, on the reverse strand, counting down.
GAGCTTTTTGATAAGTTTCCCCAAGTCCTCAATCTCAAAGGTGAGATTACGAATAAGCTGCGAGTTTTGCTCAATGCGGCTCATGATCATGTCGTGTTGAGAATTCCAGCTCTTGCTATTCTTTCCCCACTCTTTCTCCTTGAAGTCTTCTTTTCCTGCATGGCTAGAACGAGGAAAATCACAATTGGAGGGTAATTTCTCCTTGGGCATATTCTGGTATTGATGCTCATGGATAAGGGTATGGAAAGGATTCTTGGTGCGTGGAGAAGTTGTCCGTGGTGCCAAGAAGTGACGCGGAGGCTTCCCTCCAGTTGACATCTGTGCAGTCCTTCTGATCCTGGCAGGGTTCGCCACCACTCCAATGCTTGCAACGGTAGTGCCGGTGTGTGGACGTTGGCCTTGCTCCTCTTCCCCCTCACTCTTGATCTCCTTCTCCTTCCGGGGGTCTTGGAGGTCTTCCTCCATGGGCTCCTTTCCTTTATCCTTGGCAGACACCAGTGTGCTTCTAAACTTTCAAAGAGTATGTCCTGGCAGAAATAGATCGAAACAAAAATACGACGAAAACACGATATACGAACCTCGGGGGATCCGGGGGTTATATATAATGAAGTTTCATATCAAAAGGAAAGTACTGGGAGAAAATGGGTCGGAGACGGAGTCCTAGGTGGCCTCACCACCTAGTGGCGCGGCCAGGGGTGGGCCCGCGCCATGGGGTGGTGTGGGCCACCCTGGCTCCGTTTCCGTCCCTTTTTCGCATCGTAGCTTTCCTTATTGACTGAAAAGTGCAAAAATATAGTTGGATTGTATTTTCACGGAACTTTTCTTACCAGAACTGTTACCTATTTGAACACGGACTCTGCAGGTCTCTGAATTTGGTATTTAGTGGATCCTTCCGGAGTCATCACTTGAATAACATCAATATCTTCATCTTCATACACTTATTACTTGAGTCATAAAACCTTTCTCTTCCTTATTACACCATTATCTCCACTTCCTGGAAATTTCTTTCACACAAAACTACACACAGTTCTCATTAGCAACATTAGGATTAGTGAAGTGATAAAACCTTTTGAGTCCAACTTCAACTGAAAACCATCGAAACAAAAGCTACTGTAGCAACTCCTTCCGAAAGCCCAAAAAGAATTCAAAAAGGAAATTGAATAAAGAAGCAAATGCAAGAGTGGCAAAATCTGTCAAAACAGACCAGCAGGTAAAGATCAATTTTTTCGAAAATCTTCTGTTGCTCAAATCAAAAGGTGAAAAACTAACGAAAGTTAAATAACAACCTGGGGCAGAATCACAAAAAATTACATCTCAATCCGACAGACAGAGATCTCTCACAAATTTTTACGGTGAAGCACAAAAATCTGTTTCGGGACAACAACTTCCCCAAATCTTACTTCTCTCTCATTAGAGATTGATCTTGACACAAAAACCAAACAAAACAGATAAGGAGCGGTTATTAATGAAGTAATAACTTCCAAGACTCAAAGAAACAAAAACAAACTAAAAGCAAAAGCAAATTGGGTTGTCTCCCATAAAGCTCTTTCTTTATAGCCATTAAGATGGGCATGATAATTTTGAAGAAGCTCTCATAGGGATATGAATTGAAATGAAAGAGAGCATTAAGAAGCAAAAATACACACACACATTTAAGTCTAACCCACTTCCTATGCAAGGGAATTTTGTAAACAAACGAGTTGTTGAAACCAGAGGCAACTTGCATAAGAAGGCAAAAGAAGTGCAACATAAAAACTTTCAGCACGAAATGAGGAAACTTGATATTATTGGGATGCATACGAACACTTTTCCCTCTCTCATAGTAACTTTCCGTATCATGCATAAACTTAACAAAATCGCTATCACAAGGACCATCATAGCAATGATCACTTATTCTAACATAAAACACAGGGATACTAGCTCTCATAACACTACTTTGTGAAACAATATTAGAGGTATCCTTACAAAGGATAGGGTGTCCCTCTTTTTCATACTTAGTGACAAAGTCTTTCACATTTGCTATTATAGGTTCATCATCCATTTGTTTATCAGGTTCAACAGCTTTGTTCATACTTTCATCTACCATACTAGCCATCATAGAATGTTCCTTTACCTTAACTGGGAAAGGCATTTTCTCAATATAAGGTTCAGGTAAAACATGATTAGCAGTATAAACTTCAGTATTTCTTGAAGGAATACCCTTAGCAACATCTTTATAAGGTTCATGATACTTATTCCACTTCTTTTTAGGCACTTCAATGTAGGAAGCAAAAGCCTTAAAATAAGAAGCAATAGTTTGAGCGTCTAGACCATAAGCATTTTTAATATTTTGAAAGTCATCAGTTGCCATAAAAGATTCAATGCATTCAGAATCATAATTTGTACCTGACTTTCTACCTTTGTCATTCTCCCAAGCTTAAGCATTGTCTTGAATACGATCTAGAATATCCCATTTAACTTCTTCTTCCATACGAGTGAATGATCCAGCACAAGAGGCATCCAATAAATCCTTGTCATGAAGAGAAAGCCTTGCATAAAAGTTATTGATAATAATATTGTTGGGGAGCTCATGAATGGGACATTTGAGCATTAGTAACTTCAATCTCCCCCAAGCTTGAGCGGTACTCTCTCCATCAAGAGGCCAAAAGTTGTATATTTGATTCCGATCTTTATGAATTTCACTAGGAGGATAGCACTTTGAATAAAATAGAGGCACTATTTCCTCCCATTCTAGAGCTTGACCATTCTTCAGCAGCTTATACCATTCCTCAGTTCTTCCTTTCAGTGATAATGAGAATAACTTCTTTTTAACTTGATCTGTAGTAATACCTGCACACTTGAACAACCCGCATAATTCGTGTATAAAGCGTAAATGATCACCAGGATGGACAGTTCCATCCCCAACATAGTAGTCATCCATAACACGATCAATAATTCTTGTAGGTATTTTGAAAACATCTTTGTCAACAGGTGGTGGCTTATCTACTACCTTAGCAGTGGTAGTAGCATTACCAAATAAGAAACTCAGCGAATTATCCATAACGAAAATAAAGCAACTAGCAGAAGTAAATAATACTCACAGTAGAAGTTTCCATTACCAGTTCCACTCTCCAATAGCACTTCACTCCCCGGCAACGGTGCCAGAAAATAGTCTTGATGACCCACAAGTATAGGGGGTGTATCGCAGTATTTTCGATAAGTAAGAGTGTCGAACCCAATGAGGAGCAGAAGGTGCTGGCTAGTGGTATGGATCAGGAATTCTCTGCAAATACTAAGCAAGCGGATTTTTAGGGGTTTTCGATAAAGCAAGTAAACAAAGTACGAGTAAATAAAAGACAGTAAGAATGAATGCAGCAAGTGGCCCAATCCTTTATGCAGCAAAGGACAAGCCGGTTGTATTTCTATAGATGACCAAATATTCTCGAGGACACATGGGAAGACTTTCAAGTGCTTTCGCTTCATATAGTCGATTCATCTTCTCTAGCTTGTTAAGTGTTGTGTGGGTGAACCTGTGCTAATGTACCGCCCCATCCAAGACTAAACACATACTTGTGATTATACCCCTTGCAAACATCCGTAAGTAAAAGAAAGTAATTAAGGTAGAAACCTAACCACAACTTTAAACTCTAAGACCCTTATGTCCCTTGTGCAATGGTTTCCTAACGGGGGTTCAGATTTCTGTCACTCCGGCAACCCATACGATTAGTAGCCAAATACACAATGCATTCCCCTAGGCCCATATAGTTGAAGTGTCATGTGGTCGACGTTCACATGACACCACTAGAAGAAGTACACCACAACTTAAATAACAATCTATTGAATCTTTCTCAATGCAACTCCACTACTAACAACAAGACTTCTCCCATGTCCTCAAGAACAAAACGAACTACTCACAAGACATCATATGGATCATGATCAGAGATGGAATAATGATGTATAACAATCTGAACATAAACAATAATTCAATGGTTCACTCAATAGCATCAACTACAAGGAGTAATTAACACCGGGAAAGTTTCCCCTATGAACTATGCAAGATTCAACACAATTGTTATAGCAATATGGAGATGGTGATGAGGGTGCTGATGGTGATGATGGTGGTGGTGGTGATGATGATGATCCCGATGAAGCCCAGCTTGATGGTGGTGTTGATGGCGACGATCTTCCCTCTCGGGGAAGGAATTCCCCCGGCAGAAATCTGTCTACCGGAGAGATCTTTCTCTCTCGGTGTTTTTCGCCCCACAGAGGCAGCGGAATCTTTCTGTGGTCGCTCCCCGAGTCTTAGGGTTTCGGGAGGTTGATATACGCCAGAGGGGAGAGGCTGGAGTGGGCCAGGGCGGCCACACCACTCTCAGGCGCGGCCTGGGCCTGCCCGCGCCATGGGGTGGTGTGGGCCCCCTGTGGCCCACCTCCACTCCATCTTTTGCCATCCCGAGTCTTCTGGAAAAATAGGATTTTCCGTATATTTTCCCGGATTTTCTGAGCTTCGAGAATTTTGCCTCCAAAGAGCACCTTTTCCATCAGAATCCTGACTGCAGTGGTCCATGCTCCAAAAGTCATCAACCATGCAAAAACAGATGAAATAACATAAGTATCACCTCTCAATTCGAAATATATCAATGAATAATAGTGAATTAAGACATAGAATAGTGATGCAAAATGGACGTATCAACTGGGTGTGGTTCATGAAAAGAACAGACATGCAATTGCACTGGTGGATCCTTATGTGGTTTGTATAGAGGAACAGACATGCAATGACACTGGTGGATCCACATGTGGTTCATGAGAAGAGCACACATCCAATGACACTGGTAGATCCTTATGTGGTTCATGAAAAGAACTGACATGTAGTGACACAGGGTGTGGTTCATGAAAAGAATAGACATTCAATGACACTGGTTGTGGTTCATGAAAAGAACAGACATGCAATGACACTGGTGGATCCTTATGTGGTTCATGAAAAGAACAGACATGCAATGACACTGGTGGATCCTTATGTTGTTTGTTTAGAAGAACACAGAATCAATGACACTGGGTGTGGTTCATGAAAAGAATAGACATGCAATGACACTGGTAGATCCTTATGTGGTTTGTTTAGAGGAACAGACATGCAATGACACCGGTGGAACCATGTGTGGTTCATGAGAAGAACCCACATCCAATGACACTAGTGGATCCTTATGTGGTTCAAGAAAAGAACTGACATGCAGTGACACTGGGTGTTGTTCATGAAAAGAACAGACATGCAATGACACTAGGTGTGGTTCATGAAAAGAACAGACATGCAACGACTCTAGCTGTGGTTCATGAAAATAACACACATGCAATGACACTGGGTGTGGTTCATGAAAAGAATATACATGCAATGACACTGGTGGATCCTTATGTGGTTTGTTTAGACGAAAACACATGCAATGACACTGGGTGTGGTTCATGAAAAGAACACACATGCAATGACACTGGTGGATCCTTATGTGGTTTGTTTAGAGGAACAAACATGCATGGCACCAGTGGATCCATGTGTGGTTCATGAGAAGAACACACATCCAATGACACTGGTGGATCCTTATGTGGTTCATGAAAAGAACTGACATGCAATGACATTGGGTGTAGTTCATGAGAAGAACACACATCCAATGACACTAGTGGACTCTATCTGTGGTTCATGAAAATAACAGACATGCAGTGACACTGGTGGATCCATATGTGGTTTGGCTAGAGGAACACACATGCAATGGCACTGGGTGTGGTTCTTGAAAAGAACAGACATGCAATGACACTGGTGGATCCTTATGTGGTTTCTGAGAAGAACAGACATGCAATGACACTGGTGGAAAATTATGTGGTTCATGAAAAGAACTGACATGCAATGACACTGGTTGTGGTTGATGAAAAGAACAGACATGCAATGACACCGGTGGATCCATGTGTGGTTTATGGAAGTAATAGACATGCAATGACTCTACTTCTGGTTAATGAAAAGAAAACACATGCAATGACACCGGGTGTGGTTCATCAAAAGAACAGACATGCAATGACACTAGTGGATCCTTATGTGGTTTGTTTGGAAGAATACACATGCAATGACACTGGTTGTGGTTCATGAAAAGAACAGACATGCAATGACACTGGTGGATCCTTATGTGGTTTGTTTAGAGGAACATACATGGAATGACACCGGTGGATCCATGTGTGGTTCATGAGAAGAACACACATCCAATGACACTGGTGGATTCTTATGTGGTTCATGAAAATAACAGACATGCAGTATGTGGTCTGTCTAGAGGAACACACATGCAATGACACCGGGTGTGGTTCATGAAAAGAACAGACATGTAATGACTTATGTGGTTTGTTTAGAAGAACACACATGCAATGACACTGGGTGTGGTTCATGAAAAGAACAGACATGCAATGAAACTGGTGGATCCTTGTGTGGTTTGTTGAGAGGAACAAATATGCTATGGCATCGGTGGATCCATGTGTGGTTCATGAGATGAACACACATGCAATGACACTGGTGGATCCATGTATGGTTCATGAGAAGAACACACATGCAATGACACTGGTGGATCCTTACGTGGTTTGTTTAGAGGAACAGACATGCAATCACATAGGTGGATCCATGTGTGGTTTATGAGAAGAACACACATCCAATGAACTCTAGTGGATCTATGTTGGCATAATTTGATGTATTCCATGATGTATTTCATTGTACAAGACACTTTACATTTTTATACTACTTTGTTTTGCCCTTGGTTTTATGTGGTACTACTTAGTTTTGCCTCCCCTCTCTATCTTTTATAGAAGCCCAAACCTGTGCTCACCCTCTCTGCTACTCCCTGATTGGTTGTCACAGTTGTCACGCGGATCTTGCGCACCAACTGTTGATTATGTGTGATCCAACGATGATCGTTGCACATGTCGTGCCCTTCACAGTACAGCGTGAGACAACACAACCGTCTCCCTCTGCGAGACTTCTATAGGAAGGAACATGATGCCGTCGATGGAAAAAGTCGTCGAGCGGTCATGTTAAGTTTAATCAAGTCTGAAAAGCCTACTACTGCTACTATAACTCATGCACAGGGCAACGGGGTCATGGAGTGCATGGTTGTCGACAGGACGTTGCAATTTATTGCCACTTGATTTTAGTAAGACATATCCCATTTTTACGCAGCGCTCTCAATCTCACTTCCAACTGGGCCCTATCGCTAGTAACTTCCATGAGTCAAGGGCTCCCCGCGAGTAGATCTAACATTGCTAGAAATTAGTTCTATGCCACTTGCATATAGTGGAATCGAGGTCTGCCATGAGCGTGTTTTCAATGCAGCTCTAAAGTGGAGATCGTGGTTGTTTAAAAAAAAGGAACCGAAAAAGGGTGGATATCGTGGTAGCCCCCTGCCCATCACATGTGTCCACTCGAGAACTACGAATGGTCCGGTGTTTATAACCCCCCTCGACCTTCTTCTTCCATGAGCTCGTGTCATTTCCCCCCAGTCTGTCTAGTCCCAAGACCCCAATCTACACCTGCTGCGCGTGCCGAAGCTCCCTGGTTTGCACTACCTCCTTCCCTTGGTGCGCCATGAAGCGTATGCGTGGAGACAATTCGGAGGTGAAGCCAGTTGAAGGCGCAGCAGCAGATGGCTCGGTCGTTGCCAAGCAGGAGGAGGCATCTTCTCTGGGCACGAACGCCGCTTGTCGCCACGGCGTCGAGGGTGCGAACTCATCCGTCTAGCCAGTAGCCGTTGCCACTGAGCAGCAGGTGGTAGCCGTCGCCGCCGTAGCATGTGGTAGCCATCACCGCCGAGCAGCAGGTAGTAGCCGTCGCCGCCGAGTAGCAGGTGGTCGACAACAGCATGGCCGACAACGTCGTGGTGCCAGCGGCAGATCTGGATGGGGGTCAGGACGCAGGCGGAGTCAATCCGGTGATCTACATCAACGACCCCATCGCCGTTCAAGTAATCTTCGACGCAATCACGGAGAATGATGAATTCGAGGAGGAGGTCCCTGATGAGGAGTCTGAGGTACTACATTGCTAGCTTCTCTAGTCGCAGCCACAGTTTTCACTGTTCATACATAGGATTTTCTTAATCGTGTACATATTCTTTTGCTCTTGAAGTAGGGTAGTATATATATGATTCGATCGGTTGATTGATGCATCTGCCATCTAGTCACAAAACCCCAATCTGTCTAGTCACAAAACCCCAATCTGCTCATCTGCCATCTAGTTGAGTTTGCTAGTTGAGTGTTGATTTCGATACATAGCAGGCCTATAACATTACATTTCTATTCCTTATTGAGCCAAATGATTCAATTTTTCCCCAAAATAGTGTAAGCGCATCTGATGGTGTCGTTTTCTTAGGGATGGTTAGTGAACCTGAGGCAGGAATGCACATAAACAATATAGGTTGTGTTGTTGGTATTTTGGTTCTCCGACTCCATCACTGAAAAAAATGAGGCCCTAATTTTTCTCTCATATGGAACCTAAATATATACAGTCTTTGTATTGTTTCTGATCTATGAATGCGTTGTATGATGCATTTGTATATCCCTGAATATTGTTTTGTACAATTACATTTCAATTTCTTATTGTGGCCAATGATTCAAATTTACCCCAAAGAGAGGCAGACACATTGGTGTCAGATTTTTTCTGGGATGAGTGAGCGAACCTGGGGCCATGTACAAGATCAATATAAGCTGTGCAATTGTTACTTGGTTCACTTACACCATCTCTGTAGAAACTTATGAGGCTGCAATCTTTCTTCTACATTCATAGAACTATGATATTTGAATTATCTATTCCATGCATTCATAGTGTATAAGAATAACATTTTAGTTTGTCACCGAGGCCGATGATTGAAATTTGCCACAAAAGAGTTCAAGGGGAGACACGTATGATGGTGTCGTGTTTTAGGGATGGGTTGGTGAACCTGAGGAAGCAATGCACACAAACAATATAGGTTGTGCTGTTGGTACTTTGGTTCTCCAACTCCATCTCTGAAACAAATTATGAGGCCCTTGATTTATTCTCATATGGAACTACATATATGATCCTTGAATTGTTTCTGATCTTTTAATGATTGGTATGATGCATATGTATATGAATGGTTTTGATCATAAGTATTTTTAACATGTACCTGAAGATTAATTGTTTGGTTTTTTATTTATAATTACAATATTTAGGCTTGTTTTTGTACCTAACTATGTACATCCCTGAATATTGTTTTGTACGATTACAATTCAATTTCTTATTGTGGCCAATGATTCAAATTTGTCCCAAAAGAGATGTAGACACATTGGTGTCAGATTTTTTCAGGGATGAGTTAGTGAACCTAGGGCGATGTACAACAACATTACAGGTTGTGCAATTGTTACTTGGTTCGCTGACTCCATCCCTGAAGAAACTTATGAGGCCGCATTCTTTATTCTACATTCATAGAACTATGATATTCGAATTATCTATTCCATGCATTCATAGTGTATAAGAATTATATTTTAGTTTGTCACCGAGGCCGATGATTGAAGTTTGCCCCAAAAGAGTTCAAGGGGAGACACGTATGATGGTGTCGTGTTTTAGGGATGGGTTGGTGAACCTGAGGCAGCAATGCACACACACAATATAGGTTGTGTTGTTGGTACTTTGATTCTCCAACTCCATCTCTGAAACAAATTATGATGCCCTTGATTTATTCTCATATGGAACTACATAAATGATCCTTGAATTGTTTCTGATCTTTTGATGATTGGTATGATGCATATGTATATGAATGGTTTTTATCATAAGTATTTTTAACATATACCTGAAGATTAATTGTTTGGTTTTTTATTTATAATTACAATATTTAGGCTTGTTTTTGTACCTGACTATGTATATCCCTGAACAATGTTTTGTACGATTACATTTCAATTTCTTATTGTGGCCAATGATTCAAATTTGCCCCAAAAGAGAGACAGACACATTGGTGTCAGATTTTTTCAGGGACGAGTTAGTGAACCTCGGGCGATGTACAAGGACAATACCGGCTGTGCAATTGTTACTTGGTTCACTTACGCCATCCTTGTAGAAACATATTAGGCCTTAATCTTTATTCTACATTCATAGAACTATGATATTCGAATTATCTATTCCATGCATTCAGTGTATAAGAATTACATTTTAGTTTGTCACCAAGGCCGATGATTGAAATTTGCCCCAAAAGAGTTCAAGGGGAGACACATATGATGGTGTCGTGTTTTAGGGATGGTTGCTAAACCAGAGGCAGCAATGCACACAAACAATATAGGTTGTGTTGTTGGTACTTTGGTTCGCTAACTCCATCTCTGAAACAAATTATGAGGCCCTAGATTTATTCTCATATGGAACTACAGATATGATCCTTGAATTGTTTCTGATCTTTTAATGATTGGTATGATGCATATGTATATGAACGGTTTTGATCATAAGTATTTTTAACATGTACCTAAAGATTAATTGTTTGGTTTTTATTTATAATTCCAATATTTAGGCTTGTTTTTGTACCTGACTATGTATATCCCTGAATATTGTTTTGTACGATTACATTTCAATTTCTTATTGTGGCCAATGATTCAAATTTGTCCCAAAAGAGAGGCAGACACATTGGTGTCAGATTTTTTCAGGGTTGAGTTAGTGAACATGGGGCGATGTACAACAACATTACAGTTTGGGCAAATGTTACTTGGTTCGCAAACTCCATCCCTGAAGAAACTTATGAGGCCGCAATCTTTATTCTACATTCATAGAACTATGATATTCGAATTATCTATTCCATGCATTCATAGTGTATAAGAATTACATTTTAGTTTGTCACCGAGGCCGATGATTGAAATTTTCCCCAAAAGAATTCAAGGGGAAGCACATATGATGGTGTCGTGTTTTAGGGATGGGTTGGTGAACTTGAGGCAGCAATGCACACACACAATATCGGTTGTGCTGTTGGTACTTTGATTCTCCAACTCCATCTCTGAAATAAATTATGATGCCCTTGATTTATTCTCACATGGAACTACATATATGATCCTTGAATTGTTTCTGATCTTTTAACGATTGGTATGATGCATATGTATATGAATGGTTTTGATCATAAGTATTTTTAACATATACCTGAAGATTAATTGTTTGGTTTTTTATTTATAATTACAATATTTAGGCTTGTTTTTGTACCTGACTATGTATATCCCTGAATAATGTTTTGTACGATTACATTTCAATTTCTTATTGTGGCAAATGATTCAAATTTTCCCCAAAAGAGAGGCAGACACATTGGTGTTAGATTTTTTTAGGGACGAGTTAGTGAACCTGGGGTGATGTACAAGAACAATATAGGCTGTGCAATTGTTACTTGGTTCACTTACGCCATCCCTGTAGAAACTTATGAGGCCTTAATCTTTATTCTACATTCATAGAACTATGATATTCGAATTACCTATTCCATGCATTCAGTGTATAAGAATTACATTTTAGTTTCTCACCGAGGCCGATGATTGAAATTTGCCCCAAAAGAGTTCAAGGGGAGACACATATGATGGTGTCGTGTTTTAGGGATGGGTTGCTGAACCTGAGGCAGCAATGCACACAAACAATATAGGTTGTGCTTTTGGTACTTTGGTTCACCAACTCCATCTCTGAAACAAATTATGAGGCCCTAGATTTATTCTCATATGGAACTACATATATGATCCTTGAATTGTTTCTGATCTTTTAATGATTGGTATGATGCATATGTATATGAATGGTTTTGATCATAAGTATTTTTAACATGCACCTGAAGATTAATTGTTTGGTTTATTATTTATAATTACAATATTTAGGCTTGTTTTTGTACCTAACTATGTTATCCCTGAATAATGTTTTGTACGATTACATTTCAATTTCTTATTGTGGCCAATGATTCAAATTTGTCCCAAAAGAGTGGCAGACACATTGGTGTCAGATTTTCTTAGGGATGAGTTAGTGAACCTGGGGCGATGTACAACAACATTACAGGTTGTGCAATTGTTACTTGGTTCACCTACTCCATCCTTGAAGAAACTTATGAGGCCCCTAGATTTATCCTACATTCACTCTGATGCAATTATTTGTCATTGTGTTGAGATGAAATGATATATGAACCGATCAAACTATTGCTGAGATGCTTTATCTTTGATATCCACGGATATATTGTCTTACATATACATGTTGTCAATTCTTGACTTGTAATACAATTCAATCATATGTATGAGTTGTAAGTTATGTTCTTAAAAATCAACAAGAGGATGATGATGAAGTGGACGATAGCAAGGTATCCAGGGACAATAAGAGCCGCTACGTGCTGAGGCGGTTACGGTGTGGGATAATCTGTTTCCACCGTAGGGGAGACTATTTTGCCCATTCTGTGGCAGAGCAATCAACATGGACCTCAACAGCATGATCCAGCACGCGGAGGGCATTGGCAGAGGCGGAGGAAGAAGCCATAGGCCGATTACCTTGGTGTGACACGCAGCCTATGGCAAATTTCTCCGGGAGTATGTCATGACTGGCCTGTATCCCATTGACTAGGCTATCGCTGCCTCCTGCTGATAAACCCCTGCCCTGCTAGGCGTCTCCGTGTCCCGGCCTCCTACTGCAGCCCCTACTTTTATTTTGTTCTAGTTAATTATTACCTGTGTGTGGCATGTAAGACAATATATCCGTGGTGTCTCTGGTGAACCTTCTATATTAATCTACTCCTTTATATGGAGTGCCTTAAAGTTTCTAGTGTTCAATTATATTTACTGATCATGCTCATGCACACTACAAAATATTTCTAGTGCTCGATTATATTATAATTGTCAAGAAATACACCAACAAGTTAAATTGGTCGAAATTTTGTATCGAAGTAACTAAATGTATCACACACATAATAAACTAGAAACTAAAATCTAGTTCAAACACATAATGTATCACCACCACTTGTTGTCATCCTTGACTTGCTTCCCCTTCAAGCGCTTGATGTCGCCACCGTCCCAAGATCCCTGCTCGTCCTAAAACCGCTTTCTGTCCTCCTCGCGCTTCTTCTCCTGGGCTAGCTTGCAACCAGGGCATAGCTCTCTCGCGAAAAACCCCGCCTTAACCATCCCATCTTTCATGGTAATGAGCTTACTGTACAACTCGTACGCCATGTAGGCGTCTCTGGCTGCATACTCGAGGCGCACCTGGCTCACCGGCTTCCACTCCCAGTAGTCGTGATCGAGTCGCTTCAATTTCTTCAGTTTTTCATAGGTAATTGCAACTTTCGGTTCAAGAACTCACCGTGGTTACGTGGAGATCGTGGCAGTGCCGCTGGTTCAACAAGTGGGGCCAGTTCCTGCGAGAATATGAAATTAGCTGTGCATTTTTTTATGTGAGAAATTGAGAGAAATCATTTATATTTTGTCTTTCATAATTAAACACAATGAAGTTGGTACAACCCAAGAGATTTGAACAAAAGAGATTTGCTAGTTTAACATACAGCAACACTTATAGGCTCAACATGGCAAATTTTGGACAGCCCCAGAACTTGAGCTACCACAGACACCTCGGTAGTGGTGGCATAATTGGCGTGGGTGCAACCACGACGACGGCGAGCTCAGATTCTAGAGGAGGAAAACAGAACCGAGCATGGTCGACAAGGTGATAGATCTCACCAGGAACCAATTCTCGTCCCCAACCGTGCCATGGGTGCGTCCATGGTGAGGACGAGCTCCGACTCGGGATGGGGAGGAGAGCGGGGCCAAGAAGCTTCGTCATGTCCCAGCTCTGTGCCATGGTCGCGACCATAGATTGCCGCTCCTGGGAAGAAGACGCGTAATGGATGCAGGATCCAACGCTGCAAGCCTACAGGGAGGAGAGCTGGGCTGAGCAGGTTCGTCCATGTCCCAGCTCCGCGCCATGGCTGCAACGCCCCACAGGTTGCCGCTCCGGGGAAGAAGAAGACGCGTAATGGATGCAGGCGCCAACGCTGCAAGCCTAATTGACACCTAAGCGAACGGAGCGACAGGAGCGACATAACGGTGAGAACTAACAGGGGGGCCAACTTGACGGCCGTTAGCCTATTTTTAGTATTGAAACGTAAAGTTGAATTCGTGCCGAAAAAGACCCTCTGAGTATTTGGCACACCAACTGTAGTCATCGCGGATGATTTTAGGGAAAATGATATTCTCCTAAAATTGAGCATAGAAAACAGTCGGATATGGCTCCTTCTTGAGAGAGCAGCTGATTGACCAATACTCTTCATACTATTTCCTCTTCGATTGTTTTCAAAAAATGGCCAAATCTATCGCCATGCAAATTCTTGGATACTCGATCATCAGAATCAAGTATGATGTAGAGATATGGCCTTAACCTTGTGGTCATTCGGTTTGAAATCCAAGAATGTTCATACTCGTTGAGAACTAAGCTGAAATTTTTTTAAATTTCACCACTTACTTTTAGGTTAGAATTTTACACGGGCGGTGGGAGTACATTTTACAACAAGGACCTAAAAAGGGGGAAGTTACATCGAGGTCCATACATTTAGCACAAAGGACCCTAATCTTAAGCAAGGAAAACAGTCAGGTTCGGCTCCTTCTCGAGAGAGTAGTTGATCAAGCCATACTCTTCATACTACTTCATCTTCGATTGTTTTCAAAATATGGCCAAATTTGTCGGCATGCAAATTCTTGGATATGGGATCATCAACATAAATTATGATGTATATATGGCCTTGACCTTGGTCGTTCATCTTGAAATACAAGAATGGTTCATACTCGTTGACAACTAAGCTTAAATTCATTTAAATTTCACCTCTTACTTTTAGGTTAGAATTTTACATGGTTGATCAGAGTACATTTTACATCAGGGACCCCAAAAGGGGGAAATTACATCGAGGTCCATACATTTAGCACAAAGGACCCTAAAAGGAAAAATTTCTGGTTCGGCTCCTTCTCGTGAGATCAGCTGATCTGACCCAAACTCTTCATACTACTTCCTCTTTGATTATTTTAAAAATATGGCCAAATTTGTTGCCATGCAAATTTTCTCATATGGGATCATCAGAATAATGTATGATGTTGATATGGCCTTCACCTTGGTCGTTCGGCTTGAAATCCAAGAATGTTCATACTCGTTGACAAGTAAGCTTAAAATTGTCTAAATGTCACCACTTACAATTTTAGGTTAGAATTTTACAGGGGCAGTGGAAGTACATTTTACACCAAGGACCTAAAAACATGGGAAAATTACATCGACATCCATACAATTAGCACAAACCCTCCTAAAATTAAGCATGGAAATAATCAGGTTCGACTCGTTCTCTAGAGGGAAGCTAATCGAGCCATATGTTTCACACTACTTCCTCTTTGATTGTTTTCAAAATATGGAAAAATCTATCGCCATGCAAATTCTTGGATATGGGATCATCAGCATAAAGTATGATGTAGAGATATGGCCTTGACCTTGTGGTCATTCGACTTGAAATCCAAAAATGTTCATACTTGCTGACAACTAAGATTAAATTCATTTAAATTTCACCACTTACTTTTAGGCTAGCATTTTACACGGTTAGTGGGAGTACATTTTACATCAAGGACCTAAAAAGGGGAAATTACATAGAGGTCCATACATTTAGCACAAAGGACCCTAAAAGGAAAACTTTTTGGTTCAGCTCCTTTTCAAGAGATCAGCTGATATGAGCCAAACTCTTCATACTACTTCCTCTTCGATTGTTTTCAAAATATGGCTAAACATGTTGCCATGCAAATTCTCTGATATGGGGTTATCAACATAAAGTATGATGTAGAGATATAGCCTTGACCTTGTGGTCGTTTTGAAATCCAAGAATGTTTATACTTGTTCAGAACTAATCTTAATTTTGTTTAAATTTCACCACTTACTTTTAGGTTAGCATTTTACATGGTTGATGGGAGTACATTTTACATCAAGGACCTAAGAAAGGGAAAATACACTGAGGTCCATATATTTAGAACAAAGGACCCTAAAATTGCGCAAAGAAAAATTTGGGGTCGGCTCCTTCTTAAGAGAGTAGTTGATCGAGCCATAAGTTTCATACTACTTCCTCTTTGATTGTTTTCAAAATATGGCCAAATGTGTCGCCATGCAAATTCTTGGATATGGGATCATCAGCATAAAGTATGATGTAGAGATATTGACCTTGTGGTTATTCGGCTTGAAATCCAAGAACATTCATACTCGTTGAGAACTAAGATTAAATTCGTTTAAATTTCACCACTTACTTTTAGGTTAGCATTTACACGGTTGGTGGGAGTACATTTTACATCAAGGACTTAAAAAAGGGGAAATTACATCGAGCTCCATACATTTAGCACAAAGGACCATAAAATTGAGCAAAGAAAATAGTCTGGTTCGGCTCCTTCTCGAGGGAGCAGATGGTCGAGCCATAAAGTATGATATTGGAGCATTAGCATAAAGTATGATGTAGAGATATGGCCTTGACCTTGTGGTCGTTCGGCTTGAATTCCAAGAAAGTTCATACTCGTTGACAACTAAGATTAAATTCGTTTAAATTTTGCCACTTACTTTTAGGTTAGCATTTTACACGGTCGGTGTGAGTACATTTTACATCAAGGACCTAAAAGGGGAAATTATATCAAGGTCCATACATTTAGCACAAAGGACCCTAAAAGGAAAACTTTCTGGTTCGGCTCCTTCTCGAGAGATTAGCTGATCTGAGCCAAACTCTTCATACTAGTTCCTCTAAGATTGTTTTCAAAATATGGCCAAACCTATCGCCATGCCAATTCTCTTAAATGGGGTCATCAACATAAAGTATGATGTAGAGGTATGTCCTTGACCTTGTGGTCGTTTGGTTTGAAATCCAAGAATGTTCATACCAATTGAGAACTAAGCTTAAATTTGTTTAAATTTCACCACTTACTTATAGGTTAGAATTTTACACGATCGGTGGGAGTTCATTTTACATCAAGGACCTAAAAAAGGGAAATTACATCAAGGTCCATACATTTAGCACAAAGGACCCTAAAATTGCGCAAAGAAAATAGTCGGGTTCGGCTCCTTCTTGAGAGAGTAGTTGATCGAGCCATATGTTTGATACTACTTCCTCTTAGATTAATTTCAGAAAATGGCCAAATGTGTCGCCATGCAAATTGTTGGATATGCGATCATCAACATAAAGTATGATGTAGAGATATTGACCTTGTGGTCGTTCGGCTTGAATTCCAAGAACGTTCATAGTCGTTGAGAACTAAGCTTAAATTCGTTTAACTTTCACCACTTACTTTTAGGTTAGCATTTACACAGTCGATGGGAGCATATTTTAAATCAAGGACGTAAAAAAGGGAAAAGTACATCAAGGTCAATACATTTAGCCCAAAGGTCCCTAAAAGGAAAATTTTCTTGTTTGGCTACTTCTCGAGAGATGAGATGATCTGAGCCAAACTGTTCATACTACTTCCTCTTTGATTGTTTTCAAAATATGGCCAAATCTATTGCCATGCAAATTCTCTAATATGGCGTCATCAGCATAAACTATGATATTGATATGGCCTTTCCCTTGATTGTTTGGCTTGAAATCCAAGAATGTTCAGACTTGTTGACAAGTAAGCTTAAATTCATTTAAATTTCACCAATTACACTTTTTGGTTAGATTACATGGATGGTGGGAGCACATTTTACATCAAGGACCTAAAAAAATGGAAAATTACATCGAGGTCCTTACATTTAGCCCAAAGGACCCTAAAACCAAGCAAGGAAAACAATCGGGTATGGCTCCACGGGAGAGAGCAGTTGATCGAGCCATACTCTTCATACTACTTCCTCTTTCCCAAATTAGGACGCATATTAGGTTTGGTCACAGCCAATCTTTATAAATTTTGACTAACTATATTTAAAATATACTGACTTTTCTAATGACAAATGCATATACTATGAAAATATAGTTCATGATGATTCTAATAACATTGAGTTGATGTCGTATACTTTGTCATAGTTTATTAAATTTGACTCTAACCAGAAGTAATACGCGTCCTAATTTTGGAAGGAGGGAGTATTACTTGCTTCACGGAAAAAAAGGAGCGCTTCTCACTTTTGAACCAGCTTGCTGCGGGTGTGCTT
The DNA here is from genome assembly GCA_910589775.1 of Avena eriantha. Classification (NCBI taxonomy): domain Eukaryota; kingdom Viridiplantae; phylum Streptophyta; class Magnoliopsida; order Poales; family Poaceae; genus Avena; species Avena eriantha. The sequence continues at coordinate 517,748,574 of OU342743.1, read as the reverse complement.
GGTGCTTCATCTTTCTAGGGTATAGAGGTGGAGTAGTGCAGAGTAGGAAGGCTGGCCAGATCATAATGGTGAGCATCCAATGCAATGGGATGTTTTTGTCTTTTTGCTGGCCTGATCAACCAATCCCTTCTCCAGCACTTAAGTAGTACTCTTACTTGTACTAGTAGTACTAGGAATGGCGATATTTTGAATATCCTTCCCCATATGTTTGTGAAGGAAGGGAAAATTTCGGAACTAGGAAAGTTTGAATTGTTAATCTATTGTAGTAGTAATACTTTTTGCCACCAAGGACCAAAATGGTTCCCACCAACGCATCTGACGAACACGCCAGACATAGACACGAAGGAGAGATCAGCCGTCCGGGGTGTTCGTGGTGATGAGGGAGTGAAGGAGAGATAAAACACAATTTGTTTGGCGTGCATATATATTGTAAAGGTCCTGAAATTTACTCTACTCACTGTATCCTATACCTCGTGTTAGGAACCCATCCCAGCTTTTCTCTAACATCTCATCGCCTTCAAATCCTCCTCTTCACAGCTCTCCTGTTGCCTCCTCTGTGCTCGTAGTCTCTTCTCCCTCTTTATTTTTTTAACAGAAAAAAGGAAATAAATTATTCTTCCTTGCTTATCGGAAAATAAATTCTTGTCACTTGAAAAATTAAAATTGATTATTTTTTGTTTTCAATATCTTTGATTTTTCTCAAAATATGGCCAAATTTCTCGATACGTGAATTCTTGGATATAGGTATCATAAGCATAAAGTATGATGTAGATATGGCCTTGACCTTGGTTGTTCGTCTTGAAATCCAAGAATTTTTCATACTCGTTGACAACTATGCTTAAATTCGTTTCAACTTCACCACTTACTTTTAGGTTAGCATTTTACACGGGAGGTGGGAGTACATTTTACATCAAGGACCTAAAAAAGGGAAAATTACATTGAGGTCCATACATTTAGCACAAAGGACCCTAAAATTAAGCAAAGAAAATAGTTGGGTTCGGCTCCTTCTCGAGAGACCAGCTGATCGAGCCATACGTTTCATACTACTTGCTCTTTGATTGTTTTCAAAATATGGCCGAACATGTCGCCATGCAAATTTTTGGATATGGGATCATCAACATAAAGTATGATGTACAGATATAGCCCTGACCTTGTGGTTGTTTGGCTTGAAATCCAAGAATTTTTTATACTCGTTAATAACTATGCGTAAATTCGTTTAAATTTCACCACTTACTTTTATGTTAGAATTTTACAGTGTCGGTGGGAGTACATTCTACATCAAGGACATAAAAAGGGAAAATTACATCAAGGTCCAAACATTTAGCATAAAGGACCCTAAAATTGAGCAAAAAAAATAGTCTGGTTCGGCTCGTTCTCGAGAGAGAAACTGATCGAGCCATACTCTTCATACTACTACATCTTCGATCGTCTTCAAAATATGGCCAAATCTGTCGCCATGCAAATTCTTGGATACCCGATCATCAGAATAAAGTAGGATGTCGAGACATGGCCTTGACCTTGTGGTCGTTCGGCTTGAAATCCAAGAATGTTCATACTCATTGACAACTATAAGATGAAATTCATTTGAACTTCACCAGTTACTTTTAGGTTAGAATTTTACACGGTCGGTGGCAGTACATTTTACAACAATGACCTAAAAAGCGGAAAATTACATTGAGGTCCATACATTTAGCACAAAGGACCCTAAAATTAAGCAAGGAAAACAGTCAGGTTCGGCTCATAACACAACCCTGTTGTGGTCAAGTCAAGATTCATCGTTCTTTTCAAAGTATTTAGAAAACATCTGACAACGAAACAGTATGGCCATTCCAACTGTCCATAACCCCGGACGAGGCTATTCGAATAGTTTGACACTCTGCAGAGGTGGTACACTTTCACCACAAGATTCGATACATCTATCAGGGATAAGCCTAAATCATCATACTTAGTATGTAGATAATCAAACATAACCTTCCCTTTACACACCCTAGTATAAGCACCTCTCGTATGAGCATGGCCTCCCAACCATGACCATCAGTCATCTTGGGCACTGCATAGGTGGACATCATGAGAGGTAGCCTCAGCTCAGACCTCTCCCGTGAGGGAATTAATACTAATGCATATAAATTTCTAGCTAAGCCTTACCCAAATCAGGTAGTGTGGATGTACGGTAAATTTTGAATGGTATCGCATCCGAATCCAACCATCAGTTTTATAAAAGGGTTAAGGCTAATGCCTCAATATTTTCATCATCATCAACCAGTTGTGTTTTCTCGACACATGTCAAAACATCTCAATAGAATGACTCATCATTCCAAGGTTTTCATAATTCATTTTCACCAAGTGTTCCCATCTAAAGTGACTCAAGTTTTTGATCTACTCTAACTACTAAGTTAAGAGTGTTCACTAAGGTGGAAAAGATGGGTTCAATCTCATGCCATAGAATGACATCTAAAGGGTTGTAAATAGGTCAAGTTTTATACTTTTTATGCTACCTTCAAACTAAGTAAAGAACTTGGTGTAAACTAAGGGAGTAAAACTTGTAACTAAGACTTGGGGTACTAATAGTCAAAAGGGAGTGTGATCAAGGCATGCTTAAGGCATATTTGCTAAACCATATAGTTTGATCCTAACTTGCTAAGCACTAGACTTGCAAGTGTTAGCTTGCACTGTTAATGGTGGCTTGCCTTGGTTGGTGTAGTGGTTGAAGTTTTCTTCTTCTTCTTCTTCTTCTTGGTAGAACTCCTCCTCCTCGAAAGCTTGGTCGATACTATCGTCTATAAATACATAGGGAGTGCACAATCACAAAACAATACTTAACTAGGCTAAGTAGCATTCTAAGACACACATTTGATGATCTATTATCATCACAAGCATCACAAGTTTAATTCCATAGTTTCATTCTTTTTATTTTAGAAAAGTAATTTCTACTCATTGAAAAGTTAACTAAGATTTAATATTCACCACTTAAGATATGGGATCATGTGGACACATTTCATCACCACATATCTTAACACATGGGAATGAGAATTAAAGGTTGGATCAATATTACTTTGGTTTAAGTTCATTATTTAATGATTTAAAGTGACTAGAAATGCCTATATAGCATTATTTTGGTACTAGTCCCAAGTCACTGCATGTAAACCTTAATATTATTACATATTTAGATAGATATGATGAAATGTGATTTTTGAGAGTTGGAATCAACTCAAAAGTTAACTTGGTTGATTTTATAAAAATGTTGCAAGTTGCAAAAGCTTCTGTCTTCTTATTTTTACTAGGAGAGATCTATAACTCTAATTGAATTAAATCCAACAGGCTTGGATAGATCATCTTAATACCTTTCAGGCAAATTTTGTTTCATGCAATTTGGATTTGTCAAACTCCCAGAATTGAATTTTAAAATAGTGGACAGAAACTAGATTTAACTAAAAAGAAAAATCCAAATTTGAACGGGTGGGCTAGCGCGGGAAAAGACTTGGGCCGGCCCAGTGGTGCTCCGTGCTGCGGGGCTCAGCTGACAGGGGGTACCGCTTGTTAGCGGCACTTAACACACGAAACGGTACGCGCGTTGTGGGTCGTAGGATTAGAAGGGGAATCTACGGGTGAGGGTCGTCGTCGACGACGAACAGGTCGCCGGCGAGCTCGAACCCTACCGGCTCGGTGGGGGTTTGCTGGGGACGTACCAGGGCTCTTGCAGGGTCGGTGAGGCGGGCAAACGAAGTGGAAGACGACGGCGAGGCGAGGCGCGGTTGTGGCGGAGCTTGGGGTGGTCGCAATCAGCGGCGCCCTTCTCCTCCTACCGCGGCTGCTCCGGCTCCAATTCCGGCGAGGCAGAGCTCGCCTTGCTCCGGCTAGAGGTGGGTGAGGTGAGGAGAGGTGAGGAGAGTGGAATAGTGTGGAGAGAAGAGGCTGGGGAGGGCTCCTTTTATAGGCCCGACGGTGAGACCGAGCGGGATGGGCAGGCGACGGTGGCGACATGGCTACGGCGGGGTAGAGGCATGGCTGCGGGTGGCGATCGACGTGCGGTTCCCTGCCGGTGCTCTACGCATGGAAAGCGGCCGTAGGGGCGGTGGCATGCGGTCTGGGCGAGGTGGTGCTCTGAGCGGCAGAGGCGGGGGTGTCCATGGCGAGCGGTGGCTGTGAGGCATTGGGTGGCCAGCGGGGGTGACTGGGGTGTTCTCCAGGTCGTGGCGGAGCAGCAGGCGCGGGCTGCGGCCAAGGGGCGGTCTGTGTGAGTGGGGACAGAGCGCGCTCTAGGGGCGGCACCGGCATGGTGCGGTGGCACTGGGCGCGGGCTTTCCTCGGTGGTCCACGACAGGGCTTGGCTCGGGCAGGGGACAAAGAGGGGCGGTGAGGTGTGAGCTACCTCCTAGACATGGAGAGAGATGTGGGAGAGGGCTGCTGCGGTGAGTATACGGTCGGCCGGCGAGAGGTGGCTCGGCATGGCTGTGCAGTGCAGCTGGGGGGTAGGGGAGATGCTGGTGTGGGTCTGGTCAGGCTTGAGGGGGACAGAGATGATCAAAGCACTTCCAAATTGCTCGACAAAATCAGCCCAAAACAGTATTAGTTAGGCCACAATGATCTTGCCAGCAAGGTGTTTGACCAAATGGCCGAAAGAGAAAAAGTTTTGAATTTTGGTTTCAAATTTTTTGAGTGATCTCCACTAGTGCTAGGTAGTGTCTGGTTACAAGGGTTTTGAAAGTGGAGCTCAAATAGAGGGGTTTTAAAATAGGGGTGATCTATGCATATGCATTAGATTCAATTTTCAAATGTCATTTAAAATAAGTTAAAGAATGTTTTTAGGAGATCAAAAGGTGGGTCTTGGTACCTCATTATGTGTACTAGCAAGGGGTACAAAGATCAAGAATTGTTTCTGTTAAGAAATGAGTGCTAGGAACACTCAAAGTAGTGTAGTGGATTAAAATGGCCAAAATGACCATTCCTCCTTTTTAATTATTTTTGATTTGATTTTCTTTAGGAAAAGTTTGGGAAAGATGTAGATGATGTTTAAATCACCTAAGAAACATTTTTCAAGCATTGGATCACTCAATCATGGCAATTCAAACAACCCCTATTTTTAAATGCACACATATATGAATGCTTTCATTTTAAATTTGGAAAAGTTTTTGTTAACCCCATTTTTGGTTGATTTGATCTTGATAATCTTGGATTGAAGTTTTGGGATGTTACAAACCTTCCCCCCTTAAACAAAATCTCGTCCCGAGATTTACAAAGAAAACTAGGAACTAAAGAGATCTGGGAATTCTGTCCTAATGTAATCTTCGCGCTCCCAAGTAGCTTCTTCCTCGGTATGGTTGCTCCACTAAATCTTGAGAAACTTGATGCTCCTGGTCCTGGTGGTTCTGTAGGCTTCTTCTAAGATATGGATGGGTACTTCTCGATAGGTCAGGTCATTGTTGATTTCCACAGCTCTGTGATCGATGTTCTTGAAAACTTCAGTCTTCTCGGGCACTTCCAGACATTTGCGAAGTAACAAGATATGGAACACATTGTGGATGGCTGACATCTCTTCAGGCAGTTCCAGTTGATACGATACCTCTCCTCGACGGTTCAGAATCTTGAAAGGTCCGATGTATCTGGGGGCTAACTTTCCCTTTAGACTAAAGCGTTGAGTTCCCTTCATTGGTGAAACCTTGAGATACACAAAATCTCCGACATTGAAAGTCAGGTATCTTCTTCTCTTGTCAGCATAACTCTTTTGTCTAGATTGGGTGGTCTTGAGGTGCTCACGGACTTTGTGAACTTTCTCTTCTGCTTCGCGGAGAATGTCGGGTCCGAAGATTTGACTCTCTCCAACTTGCGACCAATTCAAAGTGGTACGACACTTTCTTCCATATAGGAATTCAAATGGTGCCATCTGCAAACTAGCTTGATAACTGTTTCTATATGAGAATTCTACGAAAGGCAGGCAGTCTTCCTATTTTGATCCATATTCCAACACACAAGCTCTAAGCCTATCCTCTAGGATCTGGTTGACTCTCTCAGTCTATCCATCAGTTTGCAGGTGATATGTTGTGCTGAAGTTCAACTTGGTTCCTAATCCTTCTTGGACTTTCTGCCAAAATCTTGAGGTAAACTGGGTTCCTCGATCTGATACGATGGTCTTGGGGGTTCCATGCAGACTAACAATCCTAGCAATGTACAGCTCTGCTAACTTTGCACTCTAGTAAGTGGTCTTGATAGGTATAAAGTGGGCTACCTTGGACAGTCTATCAACTATGACCCAGATTGAGTCATTTCCCCTACTAGAGGTAGGTAGACCGGTGATAAAGTCCATTCTGACGGAATCCCACTTCCATTCCGAAATCTGTAATGGTTGCAACAGTCCTGCAGGTCTCTGGTTCTCTGCCTTGACTCTTTGACAGATGTCACATTTGGCGATGTAGCTTCCGATCTCTCTCTTCATCTTGTGCCACCAAAATTTCTCTTTCAAATCCTGATACATCTTGGTTCCTCCGGGATGGATAGAATAAAGAGTATGATGAGCTTCCTTCATGATAACTTCCTTCAGCTCCGAATCTGCTAGAACACAAATACAGCCTTTGTACCACAGTACTCCTTCTTCGTCTTCAGTAAATCCAGGTACTTTTCCGGTACCAATACGACGTTTGATTCCATCGATACTTTCATTTCCCTTCTGGGCTTCCCTGATTTGGCTAATCAAAGTGGGTTGAAGTTCAATGCTAGCTAAGAATCCTTTGCTAACTAATTCAGTTCTGAACTGCTCTAATTCTTCATACAAACTAGGTTGCTTCTCCTTGATCATGGTGTTAAGCCTACACGGCAATCTGCTAAGAGCATCCGCTACCACATTGGCCTTGCCAGGGTGATAGTGAATGTCAAGGTCATAATCCTTGATTAACTATATCCATCTTCTTTGCCTCATATTCAGCTCCTTCTGAGTGAAGATATACTTCAAGCTCTTATGATCTGAGTAAATCTCACACCGATTACCCATCAAATAATGACGCCATGTCTTTAGTGCCAGAACTGCCGCTGCTAGCTCAAGATCATGGGTCGGATAGTTCTGCTCATGCTGGTTCAGTTGTCAAGACAGATAAGCGATGACTTTGCCTTATTGCATCAATACACATCCTAGACCAATCTTGGATGCATCGCAATACACATGAAAGGGCTTCTTGATGTCTGGCATGACCAAAATTGGGGCTGATATCAATCTCCTCTCTAGCTCCTGGAAACTGGCTTCACATTTGTCTGTCCATTCAAACTTCTTGTCCTCCTTCAACAATTGGGTCATTGGTCGGGCTATGCTCGAGAACCCTTCTACGAACTTGTGGTAATATCCCGCTAATCCGAGAAATGCACGGACCTGGGTTTGAGTGGTTGGGGCTTCCCATTCTTCGACATCTTTGATCTTGGCGGGATCAACAGAGACTCCTCCCGCAGACACAATATGTCCTAGGAATCCTACCTCTTTCAGCCAAAACTCACACTTGCTGAACTTGGCAGATAACTGATGCTCTCTCAGGGTTTGTAGGATCACTCTCAGATGTTGGTCATGCTCTTCTTCGGACTTGGAGTAGATAAGGATGTCGTCGATAAACACAACTACAAACTTATCTAGGAAATTCATAAAGATCTTATTCATGAGATTCATGAAATAAGCAGGGGCATTGGTTAATCCAAAATACATAAGCGTATACTCGTCTAAACCACAGCGAGTAGTAAAGGCGGTCTTCGGAATATCCGTTGCACGAATCTTAAGTTGGTGATAACCAGTCCTAAGATCAATCTTTGAGAATACCTGAGCTCCAGTCAAGTGATCAAATAGATCCTCTATCTTTGGCAAGGGGTACTTGTTCTTGATGGTGACATCATTCAACTTTCTGTAATCTGTGCACAGACGGTTGCTTCCATCTTTCTTGTCAATGAATAACACTGGTGATCTCCATGGCGATGCACTTGGTTGAATTAAACCTTTGGCTAGCATAGCATCCAACTGTTTCTTCAGTTCCACTAACTCTAAGGGGTTCATGCTATAGGGTCTCTGGGCTATAGGTCCGGTTCCGGGGATTAGTTCTATAATGAACTCAATATCCCTATCCGGGGGCATACCTGGCAATTCATTTGGGAATACATCGGGGTATTCATAGACTACTCTGACTTGGTCTATGGTGGGCAAGGCTACACTCTGGATGCACTTGAATTGTCGGGGTAAGGTTTCAGAGATATGCTCTACTGTGACTCCAGAACTACTAGTCATGGTGATGGCTTTCTTAGCACAGTATATCAATCCTTTATGCCTTGACATCCAGTCCATACCGAGTACTACTTCCAATCCCCTGGTTCCAAGTACAATTAGGTTGGCATAAAAATCTATCCCATGTATTCTGATAGGTACAACTTTGCAAATTTTTCTAGCCTTGGTTGTTGAACCGGGGATTTGAACTATCATGACATGCTTCAGGTTGGTTGGACGAATCTTACTAGTGCATGCAAATTCTTCGGTGACAAATGAATGTGATGCTCCCAAATCAAACAATACTCTTGCTAAAACTGAGGTGACAGAAAACATACCCAGCACTACATCTGGCGCTTCCTGGGCTTCTTCTGCATTCATGTGGAAGAGACGGCTGTTGCGGTTGTGAGGGTTCCCTGGGGCAAACCTCCTTCCTGGTTGAACACGACGTTGCTGCTGAGCTGGGACATTCACATTGGCATTGGCTGCACTCTTCTTGGGACACTCATTGGAGTAGTCACCTTTCACTCCACACTCGAAACAAGTGATCTGGGACTTGTCCTTGACTGCGACAGGTACATCATTGCTGCCAGTTCTGGGTGCAGTGTTGTTGTTGTTGTGGTTCTTGGGAGGTGCACGGTTGAAATTGTTGGCATTACCGGAGTTGTGATTGTTTCCTCCGGACTTCACGTTGCCTCCGCTACGGTTGGGGTAGCTTGGGCGAGAATTTGGGGGTCGGTTGTTCCTTGGCGCATATCCTGGTGAAGGGTTCGGACGGTACTTCTAGTGACTGTTGGATCCAGACTGATGCATCATACGACGCTTGCGGTTGTCATTTGCCTGGTTAATCTTCCCTTCCATCTGGATGGCAGAGTCGACTAGGTCTTCGAGATCCTGGAAACGGATGTTGACGAGTACAGTCTGCATCTCATCATGCTGTCCGTTCAAGAATCTCTCTTTCTTCTTGGCCTCCATGTTGATCTCATCAGGTGCATATCTGGCAAGTGACAGGAATCTGTCACAGTACTCCACCATAGTCATTCTTCCTTGCTTCAATTTGCGGAACTCATCTCTCATTCTGTTGACTAGACCTTGTGGCACGTGGGTGCGGCTGAACTTGACCTTGAATGCTTCCCATGTCATCACTTGACCATGGTTCATATTGCGGATGCTATTCCACCAAGCTCTTGCATCTCCTTCCAAATAGTGGGTGGCAAAGAGAACTTTCTCATTTTCATCAACTCGGGCAACTTCTAAGTTGTTTTCCATGGTCTGTAACCAATCATCATCATCTAATGGGTTCTCAGATTGGTTGAAGATTGGGGGATTAGTGTTTTCAAAGTTTTTGAGTTTGGATCCCTGGTGATCCTGATTTCCATGCCCTTGGTTGTTGAGAGCCATCTGGGCGATCTGTTGAAGTGTTACTAAGTTGGCTTGGCGTTCTGCCCGGCTTGCTTCATGGTCTGCGATGAGATTCTGCAAGATCTGCAGCATTGGGTCTTGCGACGAGCTGCTCCCTCCTTGGTTTCCACGAGTCATCTGAAGATTGAGATATAGGGGTAAGAGGGAAATTTCTAAGATTCATGGTTTTGGGGTTTTCAAATCTAAAACTTTGAGTTAGACTCAGGTTTTTCGACTAACTTAATTTTCATTCATGCAAGCAAGCACACGATACAACACACACCACAACAATCAAAGGGAAACAGATGGTTTGAAGAACCATTCTGCAAGCTAAGATATAGTGAGATCGATACATCTCATGCTACGACAGTGCTCTAGCGCATCTACTCATCGTCGATGAAGTGGGAGTCCTCATCATCATTGTAGAAGTCCACGGCATCCTCCACCAGAACATCATCATCGTTGCTGAGGTAAGAATCCATGTCTCCCTAGATGTCTTCACCCTCATCTTCTTCTTCCTTGGCGGGAAGCTGAGCTTCCTGCTCCTTGATGGTCTTCTCGAGGTCGGCCACCTTCTTGCGAAGACGGGCGATGGTGCGATCCTTCTTGGCACGCTGGCGGTGAAGAGACTGACGGTCTTGGACAAGCAGTGCGAAAGTCTGGGCCTTCTGGTCGGCAATGCACGGTTCTGGTTGGCTAACTCTTTGGCATTGTCCAGTTCCTGCTGTCTGTCGTGAAGCAAGAAGTCAAGGTTCTCCACTTGACGCCTCAACTCGGGGTGGCCTGGCATCTCCATTGGCATTCCCATGAAATCATGTCTTGCATAGTGGGCAAAACGGGTTCCTTGGGTCTTGTTGACGCTGAGAGCACATAGACGTGCAAGAGCTTCATGCATTGCCCTGGCTAATCCATCTAGCCAGTTGTTCTCTCTCATGGAGAACTGAATTCTTCCAGAAGTTGGTGCTTCAATGCTTCCTCTAAGATCGGTGGTGAATAGCCACTGGAGGTCTCCTCCTGGGGTCCTGGAAGTTGAGCCCCAAGAAACTACGGGTGCGAGCATCCCAGTAACTCCGATAGTGAATCCAGATCCCTCTCGAAGATCAGCTGACCTCCGTTTCCCAACTGGTAAAACTTGCTGAACTGAGTCTCCATCTACAAGAATTAATGATGAGGAAGTTAATGAAGTGATCAAGTGTGTCAATTTTTAAGTTGTAGTGTAAGAATTTTGAGAAAGAATCCACAAGGGTAAGAGAGGAGATAGTTTTTCATAAATACTTACTTTGGTTTTGAAACTAAGTTTTTGTTTGACGTCCATTCTAACTAGGGTCTCCTATGGTCAGGATGGCTCTGATACCAACTTGTCAACACCCGGATTTTGAATCCCAGATGCCCATTATGCCATACCTCGCAATCCCAGGATTACCATTTTTGCGAGACATAACGGATTGGATATCACAGTACATCATCCATTACAAACCATACATAAGGTCTTACACAAATAACGATCTCATGATCCAGTCTTAATACAAAAAGCAACAGAAATAAAAGATAAGCGTAGTGGTGGGGTCCATCTTCAGGGGCACAGGCAATGCTGACGAAGGCAGATGGTCCTAGTTATCATAGACGTCCTGTTGGCCATCATCTTGATAGTCTCCTTCATAGTCTGGCCATGATAATAGCTAGGGACAAAAGCCATGAGTACTCTTTAAGTACTCGCAAACTACCACTAACAAGTATAAACTTCTAAGTTAAAGTGCTAACTCTAAGTTTAACTATAAAGTTAAGTTTGAAACCTAAGTTGAGTTCAGAAACCAAGAAAGATAAAGTAAATTCCTACAATCACTTGAGTTGGGAAGCTATGGTCATAACACAACCCTGTTGTGGTCAAGTCAAGATTCATCATTCTTTTCAAAGTATTTAGAAAACATCTGACAACGAAACAGTATGGCCATTCCAACTGTCCATAACCGCGGATGCGGCTATTCGAATAGTTTGACACTCTGCAGAGGTGGTACACTTTCACCACAAGATTCGATACATCTATCTGGGATAACCCTAAATCATCATACTTAGTATGTAGATAATCAAACATAACCTTCCCTTTACACATCCTAGTATAAGCACCTCTCGTATGAGCATGGCCTCCCAACCATGAGCATCAGTCATCTTGGGCACTACATAGGTGGACATCGTGAGAGGTAGCCTCATCTCAGACCTCTCCCGTGAGGGAATTAATACTAATGCATATAAATTTCCAGCTAAGCCTTACCCAATTCAGGTAGTGTGGTTGTACGGTAAATTTGGAATGGTATCGCATCCGAATCCAACCATCAGTTTTATAAAAGGGTTAAGGCTCATGCCTCAACATTTTCATCATCATCAACCATTTGCGTTTTCTCAACACATGTCAAAACATCTCAATAGAATGATTCATCATTCCAAGGTTTTCATGATTCATTTTCACCAAGTGTGCCCATCTAAAGTGACTCAAGTTTTTGATCTACTCTAACTACTAAGTTAAGAGTGTTCACTAAGGTGGAAGAGATGGGTTCAATCTCATGCCATAGAATGACATCTAAAGGGTTCTGAATAGGTCAAGTAATATACTTTTTATGCTACCTTCAAACTAAGTAAAGAACTTGGTGTCAACTAAGGGAGTAAAACTTGTAACTAAGACTTGGGGTACTAATAGTCAAAAGGGAGTGTGATCAAGGCATGCTTAAGGCATCTTTGCTAAACCATCTAGTTTGATCCTAACTTGCTAAGCACTAAACTTGCAAGTGTTAGCTTGCATTGTTAATGGTGGCTTGCCTTGGTTGGTGCAGTGGTTGAAGTTTTCTTCTTCTTCTTCTTGGTAGAACTCCTCCTCCTTGAAAGCTTGGTCAGTACTATTGTCTATTAATATATAGGGAGTGCACAATCACCAAACAATACTTAACTAGGCTAAGTAGCATTCGAAGACACACATTTGATGATCTATTATCATCACAAGTTTAATTCCATAGTTTCATTCTTTTTATTTTACAAAAGTAATTTCTACTCATTGAAAAATTAACTAAAATTTAATATTCACCACTTAAGATATGGTATCATGTGGACACATGTCATCACCACATATCTTAACACATGGGAATGAGAATTAAAGGTTGGATCAATATTACTTTGGTTTAAGTTCATTATTTAATGATTTAAAGTGACTAGAAATGCCTATATAGCATTATTTTGGTACTAGTCCCAAGTCACTGCATGTAAACCTTAATATTATTACATATTTAGATATATATGATGAAATGTGATTTTTGAGAGGTGGAATCAACTCAAAAGTTAACTTGGTTGATTTTATAAAAATGTTGCAAGTTGCAAAAGCTTATGTCTTCTTATTTTTATTAGGAGAGATCTATAACTCTAACTGAATTAAATCCAACGGGTTTGGATAGATCATCTTAATACCTTTCAGGAAAAATTTGTTTCATGCAATTTGGATTTGTCAAACTCCCAGAATTGAATTTTAAAATAGTGGACAGAAACTAGATTTAACTAAAAAGAAAAATCCAGATTTGAACGGGTGGGCTAGCGCGGGAAAAGACTTGGGCCGGCGCAGTGGCGCTCTGCGGCGCGGGGCTCAGCTGAGAGGGGGTCCCGCTTGTCAACGGCATTTAACACGCGAAACGGTACGTGCGCTGTGGGCCATAGGATTAGAAGGGGAATCTACGGCTGAGGGTCGTCGTCGATGACGAACAGGTCGCCGGCGAGCTCGAACCCTAGCGGCTCGGTGGGGGTCTGCTAGGGACGTACCAGGGCTCCAGCGGGGTCGGCGAGGTGGGCAAACAAAGTGGAAGATGACGGCGAGGCGAGGCACCGTTGCGGAGGAGCTTGGGGTGGTCGCAATCAGCGGCGCCCTTCTCCTCCTGCCGCGACTGCTCCGACTCCTATTCCGGCGAGGCTAGAGGTGGGTGAGGTTCAGAGAGGTGAGGGGAGTGGAATGGTGTGGAGAGAAGAGTCTGGGGAGGGCTCCTTTTATAGGCCCGACGGTGAGACCGAGCGGGATGGGTAGGCGACGGTGGCGACATGGCTACGGCGGGGTAGAGGCATGGCTGTGGGTGGCGATTGACGTGCGGTTCCCTGGCGGTGTGATGACCCACAAGTATTGGGGGTGTATCGCAGTATTTTCGAGGGAAGTGAAACCCAATTTATTGATTCAACACAAGGGGAGCCAAAGAATACTTATCAGCCTTAACAACTGAGTTGTCAATTCAGCTGCACCTGGAAACAATCTTGCTCACAGCAGTTTATCAGTAGCAACGGTTCTGTAGTAGGAATAGTAAAGTAACAGTAGTAGCAAAGCAAAGACAGTAGTAACAAAAGCAGTAAACAGTGGGATTCAAGTGCGGTAGGCATTGGGATGGATGGACGGGCGTTGCATGGACAAGACAATTCACATAGCAATCAGAACATAGGGCAATTGCAGATAAATAAGATAAAGCACCCAAGTACTAGAGATACTCCTGCTCGTCCTCGAGTAGGTAAGTGATAAAAAGAAAGAATAATTTTTGAGGTGACATGCACCATCAAAGATTTGACCAAAGTATTTGTAAACATTCAAAGCTGGGATCAAAGTACTTCAATCATAACATGAAAGAAAATGTTCTAGCAATAAGACAAAGAAACTATGATGCAACATGAAAAGGCACAAACAAAAGATTCATGAATAACAATGCCTTGCAAGATGTTTGTTTGTTTCACATAAAGAAAACATAGCATAGTGGCATTCAGCTTGTCCCTCAAAGAGTAACAAACATAAATGCATAGGACACCTTCAAAGTTCACAAGAGTGACTAGATACAAATAGTTTAAAACAAGCAATATCAAGGTATGCATCAATCAACAAGTCTTGGTACAATGCACATAGAACTAAGAATGGCCACTATGCTCTCAAGAAAGTTCTCATAGAATGTGTGGAGACTCAACAAGGAAATGAAAAAGGTTTTGAAAAGTTTGAAAGGCTTCCAAATGCTGAAAGTATGGTACTCATTAGCTTTGAGCTCTCATTGCCCCTATCATGAGCATCTTTAATGTGATTAAGGTTAAAGTGACACAACTAAGAGGATATGCTTGACAAGTGATAAATCGAAGTCTCATGCCCCTTACTTATGAAGATCGATCCTCATGCTACTCAACTTCAGTCACAAGTAAGCTCTTGTCATTGTAAGTATATAGGTATCATAGAGAACCGCCAACGTGGTACCCCTTGCACATGACACGGGAGCTATCCCATAGTCAAAATAACAAGGCAAGCAGACAAGGAGCATCTCAGCGATCTTTTTATCTACTATGTGCATAGATTTTTATTAAGGATGCTTCATACAATGCTCATTACGGTTATGCTGCAAGTTTCCACCATGATTAGGCATGGCTTAGGCTAGCGGCCCAGGCGTTTCTCTAACATACATACAAACTCCATGATCTTACAAGTTCCACTTTTATTTCACACCGCCGGGATCCATAAGCAAAAGAACATGATATCAACTAGGTACAAGTACCAATGAAATGTTGAAAGCGGTCCCCATGATACATGGTTCTGCTAACTTCAACTCATAAAGCGCAAGCATATACGCAACAAAGAAGGACGCAATGGTTCAGGTTTATTAAGTGCAAGAAAATAAATTGTGCTATCAAGTTCGTGAGAGCTTTACTAACTAACTTTCTCATAACAAGCAAACATTTTATTCGGAAGAAAACAAGGCATATTGAATATGCACGGAAGTAGCAAATGATGCTAATGGGTAAGTAAGGTGGACACTTTGGAAATATTTGGTTTAGGGAGTTGGAAACAGAGTAAAACACTCAGTGGAAGTGAAGGTTAGCAATAGTAAGGGAGTGACAAACGAGAGAGCAATAATGGCCATAATAATGCAGAGCGACAAAACATCATTGATCAAAGCATAAAGTGATACTACAAGCCGAAAACTAAAGGATCATAAAGGCTATAGTGACTTGAGATATTCATAACATGGTGTGAGCATGTGCCAAGTCAACCCAAATAAAGCATCAAAGGAGAATACCACTATACTATGCTTTAATATGCTAAAACAACGCATGATTCATCCAAGGCACATTAAGCAACCTCACTTGTTTATAACAAGTCATGCTACAGCAAAGGATACTAAGCATAAAGCCAAAACAATATAAATCATGGCATGACAAAGCATAGGCCACAGTCAAAAACAAGCTCTCTTTACCACTGAAGCATGAGCTTTCTTACTCTTTTCCAAACCAAACCAAACCAAACTATTTGAACACCAATATATGAAAGGGGAGGTCCAACCAATTTATTCAGCAAACTAAGCAAACCATGCAAACTAAAAACCAAAACTAAAACGAAAAAGAAGACGCTCCAAGAAAAACACAACTGTGCATGAAACAATAAAAATTAAGTGTTTGAAAGAAACCTGAGATGTTTATTGATGAAGAAGGGGATGCCTTGGGAATCCCCAAGCTTTGACGCTTGTACTTCTTGGATATTTCTTGGGGTGACACGCATGGCATCCCCAAGATTGAGCTTTAATCCATCCTCCATCTTATTACTCATTCCTTCCATACACTTGGAATTTTTCCTTCATACAAAACTTCACACAATCTCATTAGCAACATTAGTGCACTTAAGATAAATAAGTCTCAAGGTTCAGTTCTAACACCAAATAAACTTCCAATAGAACACTAGCTACTGTAGCACTTCCCTCAAAAAGCTCAATTCCCCAAAGGAACTCAAGAAGGAACTAACAAGAAGCAAATGTAGAAAATGGCAGAAATCTGTCAAAACAGACCAGCAGGTAAAGACGAATTTTTTAGAAGACCTTATGTTGCTCCAATAAAAAAGTGTTTAACTAACTAAAGTTAGATAACAACTTGGGACAGAAGCACAAAAATAACAGCTCAATCCGACGTACAGAGCTCTCTCAGGAATGTTTATGGTGAAGCACAGAAATCTGTTTCGGGACAGCAACCTTCCCAATCATTACTTCTCTCTCATTAGAGGTTACTCTTGGCACAAAAAGCAAATAAAAAGGATAAGGAGAGGTTATTACAGAGGTAATAACTTCCAAGACTCAACTAAAACTCTTGGGTTATCTCCCAACAAGTACTTTTCTTTAACGCCTTTAAGATAGGCATAAGAAGCAAAAACTAAAATGGATAGAATAGAAGTAAGCGGAGATAATCATGGTGAAAACATTGTTTTGTGCAATGAAATCCTTTTGTTAACAAGGTTGATCAGGTCTTGTTACCAAAACAATTCCATATGAGACAAAACTTTGTATCCCACTAATGATTATGTTACCTCAACCTTGATAGCAATGGTCCCAATCATAATAGTTTCAAATTTTTCCTCTTGGTATGGGACAATATATTTCTCCAACTTGATTGCCCTCAACATGTTCAATTGAATTCAAACCATAAGTCCTTTCAATATTCTTGAGGAAATAGACAATGTGTTCCTTGTCATTAACATTGAAGGTCACCTTCCCTTGATTATAATTAATAACAGCTCCTGCAGTATTTAAGAAAAGGTCTCCCAAGAATAATAGACATATTATCATTTTCAGGCATAAAAGTTTGAGAGGATGCTCTCATAATAAATAAGAAGTGAAGTAAAAGAGAGCATCAAAAAGCAAATCCAAAACACATTTAAGTCTAACCCACTTCCTATGCATAGGAATCGTGTATGCAAATAAATTCGCAAAGAACAAAGTGACAGGCATAAGAAGATAAAACAAGAGTGACTTCAAACCTTTCAGCACATAGAGAGGTGTTTCAATACCATGAAAACTTCCACACCCATATTTTCCTCTCTCATAATAATTTTCAGCAGCCTCATGAATAAACTCAACAATATAACTATCACCTAAAGAATGCTCTTCATGATCTACAAGCACTAGAGCTTTATCATAAACATCTTCAAAAGAAACCTTGTGAACATAACATTCATCCTCCTTTAGTAAGAATGGAGGACAATCAAATAAAGTAAGAGATAAAAAAGTTACTCTCACTAGAAGGTAGGCATGGGTAGCTAATCCATTCTTCCTCCTTTTGTTCATGACTCTCCTCCTCTTTCTCATCTAATGATATTTCAGGTTCATCAATTTCTTCTTCCATAGGATCCTGCAAGGCATTAGCCTCTTCCATTTGTGGAAAGCATCTATTAGTATATTCAAGAATATAGCCGTTTTCTTCCTTGTAATTCTCAAAGCAAAATTTAAGTATACCATAAACCTCATACTTATAAGGTGAATCATAAATATTTTCAAGCAAACTAGCAAGTTCAAATGCACCCTTCCAAGCAATAAATTCCTCAATTTGTTCCACATCATAAAGATCATAATTTCCCTTAGCATAGGAAGATATGGTAACATTATCATTATAATCACATTGAAAAGGGAGGTGTTTGTACCTCCTATAGCAACAAGATTTATCAAAGCAATAAGTAACATTATAAGTAGAGAACACGTTTCTAGCAATGGTATACAATCTATCAATTTGTCCCCATAAGTGTTTCCCTTTTTGTGACAAGCGGTGTTCCTTATAATAATATTTTTCATCTTCCATGAACCCACCTTGCCAATCAGATTCAGTTTCAAAGAAACCAACCATTGACAACAAGCATGATAAAGCAAGACAATAACAAACCAACGAAAACAACAACTAGACTAGGAACTATTTCTTTGTATTTTTGATAAAGAAACAAGCAAACAAGGAGAAAAATAAACTTAGCTTGAACAATAGTGAATCCAAGTGAACTTGATAAATAAAGCTATGCTCCCTGGCAACGGTGCCAGAAAATAGTCTTGATGACCCACAAGTATAGGGGGTGTATCGCAGTATTTTCGAGGGAAGTGAAATCCAATTTATTGATTTGACACAAGGGGAGCCAAAGAATACTTATCATCCTTAACAACTGAGTTGTCAATTCAGCTGCACCTGGAAACAATCTTGCTCACAGAAGTTTATCAGTAGCAACGGTTTTGTAGTATGAATAGTAAATTAAAAGTAGTAGCAAAGCAAAGACAGTAGTAACAAAAGTAGTAAACAGTGGGATTCGAGTGCGGTAGGCATAGGGCTGGATGGACGGGCGTTGCATGGACAAGACAATTCACATAGCAATTAGAACATAGGGCAATTGCAGATAAATAAGATAAAGCACCCAAGTACTAGACAATCCTAGGCATGTGTTCCATATATAGTCATACGTGCTCGCAATGAGAACTTGCACAACATCTTTTGTCCTGCCAGCCCGTTTGCAGCAGGGCCTCTAGGGAACTACTGGCAATTAAGGTGCTCCTTTTAATAGAGCACCGGGGCAAAGCATTAACACTCCGTGAACACATGTGATCCTCACATCAAAGCCTTTCCCTTTCGAATACCCCGATTTCTGTCACTTTGGGACCATAGGTTCCGTACAACGACGTGTGTATACAACTTGTAGATAAGACCAGAAACAATACTATCATGATGAATCAATAATAAGTTCAGATCTGAAATCATGGCACTCGGGCCCTAGTGACAAGCAGTAAGCACAAAAAAGTCATAAAGCACTAATAGAGATACTAGGCACTATGCCCTAACAATCTGATGCCATTACATGAACGTTCTCATCCAATCCCTAACATCCCCATAGCCTACAGTGGGGAATTACTCACTCATAGATGGAAGAAACATGGATGGTCGATGAAGATGATGGTGTGGATTGATGGAGATGGCTCGGGGGGCACTTCCCCGTCCCGGCAGGGTGCCGGAACAGAGACTTTCTGTCTCCCGAATCTCCCCTTCGGTGGCGGCGACGCAGCAGAACTTTTCATGGAAAAACGTCGAACCCCCCTGAGTTTTTAGGTCAGAAGGCTTCTTATAGGCGAAGAGGGAGACCAAGGGGGTGGCTAGGGCCACCACACCAGGCCCTGGCGCGGCCAGGCCTAGCCCGCGCCTGGGGGTGTGGCCAGCCCCTGGCCCTCCTTCGTCTCGTATTCTGGCTCCGTGAGTCTTCTAGAAAAATAGGCACTTTGGCTTTTGTCTCGTCCAATTCCGAGAATATTCATTTTCTGACATTCCTAGAACCAAAAACAGTAGAAAACAGGCAGCTGGCACTGTGGCTCTTGTTAATAGGTTAGTCCAAGAAATCATACGAAAAGTAATCCAAAGTTGGAACAAAACACAAGAAAGTGGATAAAACCAAGCATGGAGCATCAAAAATTATAGTTACATTTGCAATGTATCACAGTGCTCTAGGCATTGAATGCGGAAGTAGGGGCGGTGGCATGCGGTCTGGGCGAGGTGGCGCTCTAAGCGGCAGAGGCGGCGGTGTCCACGGCGAGCGGTGAATGTGAGGCATTGGGCGGCCAGCGGGGGTGTCTAGGGTGTTCTCCAGGTCGTGGCGGACCGGCGGGCACGGCTGCGGCCAAGGGGCGGTCTGTGCGAGCGGGGACAGAGCACGCTCTGGGGGCGGCACCGGCATGGTGCGGTGGCACTAGGCGCGGGCTTTCCTCGGTGGTCCACGATAGGGCTTGGCTCGGGAAGGGGACAGAGAGGGGTGGTGAGGTGTGAGGTACCTCCTAGACATGGAGAGAGAGGCGGGAGAGGGCTGCTATGGTGAGTGCACGGTCGGCCGGCGAGAGGTGGCTGGACATGGCTGTGCAGTGTAGCTAGGCGGTAGGGGAGATGCTGGTGTGGGTCTGGTCAGGCTTGAGGGGGACAGAGGTGATCAAAGCACTTCCCAATTGCTAGACAAAATCAGCCCAAAACAGTATTAGTTAGGCCACAATGATCTTGCCAGCAAGGTGTTTGGCAAAATGGCCGAAAGAGAAAAAGTTTTGAATTTTGGTTTCAAAATTTTTGAGTGATCTACACTAGTGCTAGGTAGTGTCTGGTTACAAGGGTTTTGAAAGTGGAGCTCAAATAGAGGGGTTTTGAAATAGGGGTGATCTATGCATATGCATTAGATTCAATTTTCAAATGTCTTTTAAAATAAGTTAAAGAATGTTTTTAGCATATCAAAAGGTGGGCCTTGGTACCTCATTATGTGTACTAGCAAGGGGTACAAAGATCCAGAATTGTTTCTGTTAAGAAATCAGTGCTAGGAACACTCAAAGTAGTGTAGTGGATTAAAATGGCCAAAATGACCATTCCTCCTTTTTAATTCTTTTTTATTTGATTTTCTTTAGGAAAAGTTTGGGAAATATGTAGATGATGTTTAAATCACCTAAGAAACATTTTTCAAGCATTGGATCACTCAATCATGGCAATTCAAACAACTCCTATTTTTAAATGCACACATATATGAATGCTTTCATTTTAAATTTGGAAAAGTTTTTGTTAACCCCATTTTTGGTTGATTTGATCTTGATAAGCATGGATTGAAGTTTTGGGATGTTACATCTACTGATCTAAGCCAAACTCTTAATACTACTTCCTCTCCGATTGTTTTCAAAACATGGCCAAATTTGTTACCATGCAAATTCTCTAACATGGGATCATTAGCATTAAGTATGATGTTGATATCGCCTTGACCTTGGTCGTTCTGCTTGAAATTTAAGAATGTTCATACTCATTGACAAGTAAGCTTGAAATCGTCTAAATTTCACTACTTACACTTTTAAACCTCAAAAGGGGGAAATTACATCGATGTCCATACATTTAGTAAAAAGGACCCTCAAATTAAGCAAGGAATTGGGCTCGACTCCTTCTCTAGAGAGTAGCTGATCGAGCCATACTCTTCATACTACTTCTTTTTTTGATTGTTTGCAAAATATGGCCAAATTTGTCGGCATGCAAATTCTTAGATATGGGATCAGAAGCATAAAGTATGATGTAGATATGGCCATGACCTTGGTCGTTCGTCTTGAAATACAAGAATTGTTCAAACTCGTTGACAACTAAGCTTAAATTTGTTTAAATTTCACCACTTACTTTCAGGTTAGAACTTTACACAGTCAATCATAGTACATTTTACATCAGGGACCTCAAAAAAGTATATGATGTAGAGGTATGGCCTTAACCTTGTGGTCGTTGTGCTTGAAATCCAAAATGTTCGTATTCATTGACAACTAAGCTTAAATTCGTTTAAACACTTACTTTTAGGTTAACATTTTACATGGTCGGTGGGAGTACATTTTTCATCAAGGACCTAAAAAAGGGAAAATTACATTGAGGTCCATACATTTAGCACAAAGGACCCTAAAAGGAAAACTTTATGGTTCGGCTCCTTCTTGAGAGATCAGCTGATCTGAGCCAAACTCTTGATACTACTTCTTCTTCAATTGTTTCAAAATATCGCAAAATCTGTTGCCATGCAAATTTTCTGATATGGGGTCACCAGCATAAAGTATGATGTACTAGTAGTACTGCAAATTCTCTATTGACCTTGGTCGTTCGGCTTGAAATCTAAGAATGTTCATACTCATGGACAAGTAATATTTAATTCGTTTAAATTTCACCACTTACACTTTTTGGTTAGAACTTTAAATGGATGGTGGGAGTACATTTTGCATCAATGACCTAAAAAAGGGAAAATTATATCGAGGTCCATACATTTAGGACAAAGGACCCTAAAACCAAGCAAGGAAAACTGTCGGGTATGGCTCCTTCTCGAGAGAGCAGCTCATCAAGCATACTCTTCATACTACTTCCTCTTTACAAAATTAGGACGCATATTAGGTTTGGTCAAAGTCAATCTTTATAAAGTTTGACCAACTATATGTAAAAACATACTGACTTTTCTAATGACCAATGCATATTATATGAAAATATAGTTCATGATGATTCTAATAACATTGAGTTGATGTCATATTAAATTTAACTTTGACTAGAAGTTTGACTAGAAGTAATACGCGTCCCAATTTGGGAAGGAGGGAGTACTACTTGCTTCACGGGAAAAAAGGAGCGCTCCTCACTTTTGAACCAGCTTGTTGCGGGTGTACTTGGTTCTTCCTCTTCCTAGGGTATGGAGGTGGAGTAGTGTGGAGTAGGAAGGCTAGCCAGATCATAATGGTGGGTATCCTGCGATGACCCAGCATACCACTGCATGTGTAGTACACTATAGTCACTGACATGACATCCACAGAACACCGTTCTGTAAATATCACATCCCTCAGAGTGGTACAACAGAAACATTGTGGGTCCACATTACAAACATACACACTTCATTATTATTACAAACCATAAGTTCCAAACTTCAAGTGTTACAGCATTACAAACCAAACTTACGTAATTTTAGCAGAAGATATAAAGTTCAAACTCATACTCCGAATTGAGCTCAACAACTTATTTTATAAAGTTTATGATGCTCGGCTCAATTGGTTTACTAATAACTAAGGCACCTACTCAGACTCATTTGCCTCCACTCCATAGCGTATTTCGTAGTCCACCCCTTCAAATCCTCTGGACAGGTCTGGCTCTTCATGGTAGACATCCTCTTGTCCTTCAGCTGCGTACATCGAAGGGTCTTCTGGATTCTCAGAGTCTAAGCAGGGGTTCAAAGGAAAGAGTGAGTAACAGCGTTACCTAGCAAGTTCAATATATGCAAGGTGGGAAGTTTGATGCTATATCTACCACCTCGGACTATCAGTCCTTGGCTCTATGCAGTTTTCATAAACATTTCTTCAAAGATTTATTTTATTATCAAAAACTATGCCGATCAGCCTTCATAGGTTGACCAGAACGTCATGGAGTTCCTTTCCAGCCATGTTCGTAGCTCCTTCCCGGAACAGGGAGTAACAAGTTACAGTTCTTACACTCTACAGAGGTGCGTTGCTTTACCCATGAGAGATCAAGTCCTTGCTGCACAATTGGGCATACATTCCCGTCCACAATTCTGTGATGCGGGGCCTAGTAGGTGATCCAAGCCAATCACTTCCCCTCTCCGTGACCCCATATGACTGCACAATCCTTCAGGGCTAACTACACCTCCGTTAAGCTCCCTTTCGGGCAAGCTAAAACCCTGATGAGTTTCCGAAGACTCTATGAGCCGGTTATGCCCCTGGCAAGCTCCATAAAGGTCTGACTATACCTCCGGCATCCGCTCATAGATAATCTAGATACCAAAATCGTGGGGCCTAAGGGTGCCCACCCATATGCTAGATCCACACAAGGAATCACAGCGTCACGATAAGGTCATCTTGCCTGCATATGAAAGGAAGAAGGTCCAGCTGACTTCTCCGTCCCATTCCAATCTCATGGCTAACGCGTAATATATGGCGCTAGAATCACTAATGTCATGGGTTGTTAATCCTATGGTGACTTGTGCAATTGGAACCCTAAGTTCCATTGGCAATCTTTATCATCACTTAGGATGATAACTACATCTTATTTATTAGAGAAGATAATATTTTTTTTTCCAGATCATAGATGATAACACACAATTTGCAAAATCTTTGATAAAGACTCGTCAAAGGACATGAGCAAGTGATGAACTTGCCTTGTGACTGCAAGGTAGTGAAGTCGGATGCTTCCACCTGACCTTGCGCTCCGGTTTCTATAGCGAACCATTATTTCCCGTAAGTACAATATTTAAAGAAGCAATATGCAATGCATAGTAATGTCATGCAAGGTTTATTATTTGTTTATTTGCATGTTTTACCCTCTTAGAAAAAGTTTGCTACTTTCTTTAATTAAAAGAAAAAATTATTACTTTTGGTCTTTGAAATTTTCATAAATATTATATTTAGTACTTTTACAAAGACTAGTAATATTTAAAGAGTTTAAAATTGAATTTATTTAATTTTTAACTCTTTTAAATATTTAACTAAAATTCCTTTCAGGAAATAAGACTTTATATTTATCATATTTAGTTTACCTTTCCAAACTACAAATTAGTATTTTCTATAATAGCCCTTCCTGTTAGAATTGTAAAAATGAATTTTATTCATTTTTTATGTGTTTGAATATTTTTATAAAATTCCAAAAGGAATATATACCTCAGTAATAATAATTTTAATTTTCATTACCTAAAATTTCATTTGTTGTTTTTCTTAAATAGAGGACATTTTTGTGAGTCCATTAATATTTTATTTATATTTTTAGGATTTATATTTTATTTTTTAGGACTATTTAAGTCCTAGGGGTATTTTGGTCATTTGACAATTTAATTAGGCTTTTCCCTTTTATAAATTGGACCTAGCCCATTGGGTTGGCCTGGCCCTGACCTGGCCCATCTGGGCTGGTCAAACCCCCCTTTCACAACCGTCTAGGCGAGGTTGCTGACCCTGCTCCTTCGTCTGGTCCATTTGGATTTGGCTATGGGGCTCTCCTTTGGCTAGGCTGGCTCCGTTCCAAACCCTAGGGTTTGGGGTGCTACTGGTGATGCCTTCGTCGCTTCACCAGTTGTGCTGTGAGGTGCTCATGTGTTGTTGTGGTGGTGCTATTCGTCCTCATGCGATGTTGTGGCCACCGCCCCGGCTCGGTGCGGGTTGCAACGTCCTTCGGGTGCTCCCCGTGCCGCCGTGCGCACGTTGGCCCCTCTACTTCCTCTTCGAATCTACAGCGAGGTCCACTTGTGAGTTTCATCTTGCGGTGCCTTCTATCGTGTGCCTCTCTTGAGTCCCCATGTATTCTTCTAGTGGCTATCCCTAATTAGTGTTCATTATTGATTAGGGTTCATCCCTCTGCATTGGTTATAGTCGATGAATTGACACTAGAAGTGATGGTAATTGAGGATGGTGATTAAGTAGATCATGTTATCATTGTTTACAGTTGGTTTTGATGATGCTAGTGGTTTTGTTAGTCTAATTCCAATTGATTATCGGGCATTGACTAAATGATGGTGCTATTGTGGGATTATTACTTGTGGATTCTTGTAATCTAGAAGTTCTCTACTGTCATCAACTTGTTATTGACAGTGGTTCTATCAGTGCTTAAGATTGGACAAATGCCAAAGATAAGTTGAAAGCTTCTTTCAAGCATCTCTACCTATGATGTTGGTCTGAGGCATAGGAACTAGTTTCCTACCTTGCTGTCCCTCAGATATGTTCTGGTATTGATACCAGTTACTTATTCTGGAATCCTTTTGATAAAATGGTTGGTGTGCTTATATGGATCCATAAGATCTATGGATTCTGGGGTGCTACTCTTTTTAAGAGATGTGCCCAGAATTCACAACCTTGGCTATGTTTATATTGGAATATGCAAGATAACTTTATATCCAGGATCAATGATGTTGGTCTCAAATCCTGGTTTAGTTTGAATAGTCTACTTATGGCTTTTGTATTCAAAATTCCTCTATGATGGATTCACCCCACTTGTGTGATTTCTGAGAGATTAAGTATAAAACAACACATGACTTCTTATTTAGATGAGATAGTTAGATCATGTGAGGGTTTTATATTACTCACCACAACAGTTGAGTTGTTTGTGTTGTTGCTGGTTGATCTGGTTGCTTGATCTTGCTAGCTTGCTTTGCTGGTTTGATCTTGTCCTTCACCTCCTGGTCCTGCTCCTGCTACTTTTGGATCCTAGAATCTTGTCCTTGATCTTTTTATCCACCTGCTCCACCCCCTCCTTAGGTCACCATCTTGCGAGTGTTTGGATGATCAGGTGTATGGTTTGCCTGGTGGTTTCCTTGCCTTTGGCAGGATTGATGTGTTTCTGGTTTGGTGTTTGAGAAGGAGAGATGTGTTGTCTATGGATGAGCTTCGCCTGAGTGCTCTGTTTGAGTGCTAGTAGTGCTGCTGCTGTATTGATAGCACACTGCATGCATTCTGGTGACTAAGCTCTGTGTCTGTGTGGTCTGGTTATGTGGATCAGCTCAAGTGAAAATATCTCCACCTGTTACCCTTTTACTAATTACTGCCTGGTGAAACTTGCCCCTCTTTTATTACTCGATGATGTAATTTGAATAGTGCATTTCATTGTTCACCACTGAGAGTAACACTAAGTAATTAACCCTTGTTCTCTTTTTAGTTGCTTTATCTTATTTGCAGGAACAAGATCTGGAGATACAAGATTTAGTATAGGAATAGATAAGTAGCTGTAGAATAGGTCTTAATTGTAACCTTTTTTTCTTTATTCTTTTTGTAGAGAATCTTGTGAAGATTTATTATAAGATAATAAAGTTGTATTTCTATTCTCTGTAATCTTCTACTTTTGATTTATTTATTACAATTTGTAATGTTGTAATGTGATCAGAAAATAAGAATCTATTTCTCATCTAATTTTCACTGTCTCCAATCCTTATTGTTGTTTACTATATCTCTAACTTAACCAAATAATGTTAATGAGGTATTTTGGAAAACAATTCAATATTACAATCTTCTAGTTTTCAAACACTTTCAAATTGATTTATATTTCAAACTTAAATTCAAAATAACTTCCCAAAAACTTAATAATTCCTAAAGGTCATGTCAAAAGTCATAGCAATCACTAACACGAGCTATTCCTGCCTCCAGTTAGTGAAAGAAACTCTGATCCCTTTAGGTTTTTGTTTGGCAAAAAATTTACCCTAATTTTACAGATGCATGCATGCACAAACTTAGATTCCTATTACTACCCTTCGTTAGATCCTAATGCTGGGATGTTACACATCCAATGCGATGGAACATTTTTTTGGCTGGCCAGATCAACCAATCCCTTCTACAACACTTAAGTAGTACTCGTACTTGTACTAGTAGTAGTGCGAATGGCGATCTATTGAATATCCTTCCCCCGGGATGTTTGTGAAGGAAGTGAAAATTTCAAAACTGGGAAAGTTTGAATTGCTACCCTATTATACTCCCTCAAATTACTTGACTTGAATTTGTCTAGATTCAGGTGTACCTAGACATGTTCTAGTGCTAGATGCATTCTAATATGATAAATACAAGTAAATTAATTTGGGTCAGACGGAGTAGTAGAAATATGTTTTACCGCCAAGGACCAAAATGGTTCCCAACAACGCAGCTGACGGACATGCCAGACATAGACACGGAGCCGCCAACACAAGGCAGGTCTTCGGTCAACGTGTGTGTGCAACGCCATATTATGGACGAGGGAGAGATCAGCCAGCCGGGGTGTGGGTGGTGACGAGGGAGTGAGGGAGAGAGAAAACACAATTTGTTTTGCATGTATATATATTGTAAAGGTCCTGAAATTTACTCTACTCATTGTACCTTGTACCTCGTGTCAGGAACCCATCCCAGCTTTGCTCTGACATTGCACCGCCTTCAAATCATCCTCTTCGCAGCTCTCTCGCTGCCTCCTCTATACTCGTAGACTCTTCTCCCTCTTTATTTTTTAATAGAAAAAAGGAAATAAATTCTTCTTACTTGCTTTTCAGAAAATAAATTCCTGTCACTTGAAAAATTAAAATTGATTATTTTTTGTTTTTAACATCTTCGAATGTTTTCAAAATATGGCCAAATTTGTTGGCATGCAAATTATTTGATATGGGGATAATAAGAATAAAGTATGACGTAGATATGGCCTTGAACTTGGTCAGTCATGTTGAAATCCAAGATTTTTTCGTACTCGCTGACAACTATGCTTAAATTTATTTCAATTTCACCACTTACTTTTAGGTTAGAATTTCACACGGGCGGTGGGAGTACATTTTACATCAAGGACATAAAAAGGTAAATTACAAGGTCCATAAATTTAGCACAAATGACTTTAAAATTGAGCAAAGAAAATAGTCTGGTTCGGCTCCTTCTCGAGAGAGGAGCTGATCGAGCCATACGTTTCATACTACTTCCTCTTCGATTGTTTTCAAAATATGGCCAAATCTGTCGCCATGCAAATTCTTGGATATGGGATCATGAGCATAAAGTATGATGTAGAGATATGGCCTTGACCTTATGGTCGTTCGGCTTGAAATCCAAGAATTTTTCATACTCGTTGACAACTATGCTTAAATTTGTTTAAATTTCACCACTTACTTTTAGTTAGCATTTTACATGGTCTTTGGGAGTACATTCTACATCAAGTACATAAAAAAGGGAAAATTACATCAAGGTCCGTACATTTAGCAGAAAGGACCCTAAATTGAGCAAAGAAAACAATCATGTTTGGCTCCTTCTCGTGAGAGCACCGGATCGAGCCATACTCTTCCTACTACTTGCTCTTCGATTGTTTTCAAAGTATGGCCGAATCCGTCTCCATTCAAATTCGTGGATATGTGGATCATCAGCATAAAGTATGATGTAGATATCTGGCCTTGACCTTGTCGTCGTTCGGCTTGAAATCCAAGAATTTTTCATACTCATTGACAAGTAAGCTTAAATTCATTTAAATTTCACCACTTACTTTTAGGTTAGAATTTTGCACGGTCGGTTAGAGTACATTTTACATCAAGGACCTCAAAAGGGGGAATACATTGAGGTCCATATATTTATCATAAAGGACCCTAAAATTAAGCAAGGAAAACAATCGGGTTCGGCTCCTTCTCGAGAGAGTAGCTGATCGAGCCATACTCTTCATACTACTTCATCTTCGATTGTTTTTAAAATATGACCAAATTTGTCGACATGCAAATTCTTGGATATGGGATCATGACCTTGGTCGTTCATCTTGAAATCCGAGAATGGTTCATACGCGTTGAAAACTAAGCTTAAATTTGATTAAATTTCACCACTTACTTTTAGGTTAGATTTTTACGTGATTGGTCAGAGTACATTTTACATCAGGGGCCTAAAAAAGAAAAAATTACATCGAGGTCCATACATTTATCATAAATCTCCCTAAAAGAAAAAATTATGGTTCGGCTCCTTCTCGAGAGATTAGTTGATCTAAGCCGAACTCTACATACTACTTCCTCTTTGATTGTTCTCAAAATATGGCCAAATTTGTCGCCATGCCAATTCTGTCAAATGGGATCATCAACATAAAGTATGATGTTGATATGGCCTTGACCTTGGTCGTTCGGCTTGAAATCCAATAATGGTCATACTAGTTGACAAGTAAGCTTAAAATCGTCAAAATTTCACCACTTACACTTTTAGGTTAGAATTTTACACGAGCATGGAAGTACATTTTATATCAAGGACCTAAAAAAGGGAAAATTACACCGAGGTCCATACACTTAGCACAAAGAACCCTATATTAAGCAAGGAAAATAGTCGGGTTCGGCTCCTTCTCTAGAGAGTAGCTAATCGAGCTATACTCTTCATACTACTTCATCTTCGACTGTTTCCAAAATATGGCCAAATTTGTCGACATGCAAATTCTTGGATATGGGATCGTATGCAT
Source organism: Avena eriantha (assembly GCA_910589775.1). NCBI lineage: Eukaryota > Viridiplantae > Streptophyta > Magnoliopsida > Poales > Poaceae > Avena > Avena eriantha. Next base: position 517,718,753 of record OU342743.1, on the reverse strand, counting down.
AAAGTATTATGTAGATATGGCCATGACCTTGGCCGTTCGTCTTGAAAATCCAAGAATATGGTTCATAATGGTTGACAACTAAGCTTAAATTCGTTTAAATTTCACCACTTACTTTTAGGTTAGAATTTTGCACGGTGGGTGGGAGTACATTTTAAATCAAGGACCTAAAAAATGGGGAAATTACATCGATATCCATACATTTAGCACAAAGGGCCCTACAAAGGAGAACTTTCTGTTTTGGCTCCTTCTCGAAAGATCAGTTGATTTGAGCAAACTCTTCATACTGCTTCCTCTTCGATTGTTTACAAAATATGGCCAAATCTGTTTCCTCATAGAATCTCTGATCTGGGATCATCAGCATAAAGTATGATGTTTATATGGACTTGACCTTGGTCGTTTGACTGAATTCCCAGAATGTTCATACTCGTTGACAAGTAAGCTTAAAATTTACTAAATTTCACCACTTACACTTTTAGGTTAGAATTTTACACGGTCGGTGGAAGTACATTTTACATCATGGACCCAAAAAAGGGAAAATTATATCGATGTCCATACATTTAGCACCCCTCTAAAAATAAGAAAGCAAAAACAGTCGTGTACGGCTCCTTCTCAAGAGAGCAGCTGATTGAGCCACACTCTTCATACTACTTCCGCTTCGATTGTTTTCAAAACATGTCCAAATCTATCGGCATGCTAATTCTTGGACATGGGATCATCACCATAAAGTATGATGTTGATATGGCCTTGAACTTGGTCGCTCGGCTAGAAATCCAAGAATTTTCAAACTCGTTGAAAACTAAGTTTAAATTCATTTAAATTTCACCACTCACACTTTTTGGTTAGAATTTTACACGGATGGTGGGAGTACATTTCACATCAAGAACCTAAAAAGGGTAAAATTACACAGAGGTCCATACATTTAGCATAAAGGACCATAAAATTGAGCAAAGAAAACAGTCGGGTTTGGTTCCTTCTCGAGAGAGTAGATCATCGGGCCCTACTCTTCATACTACTTCGTCTTCGATTACTTTCAAAATATGGCCAAATTTGTCGCCATGCAAATTCTTGGATACAGATCATCGGCATAAAGTATGATGTAGATATGGCCTTGACCTTGGTCGTTCGGCTTCAAATCCAAGAATGTTCATACTCAGGTTTATCTTTAAACTGTTGTCAAAACTCATGTTTATCTTCACGGAAAGTATTACATGCAGCAGAACGTCGTGTGAATTCTTTTGTTATTAGTAATGATTATTATTTGTTTGATTATTTTCAAAACAAGGACAGTTTTTGGCAGCTTTTCAAAAACCATGTTTCGCTATATGGCCTACTATATGTATTAACATTCTTGTGTTTCAAGCAAGATGACCGAGGCCAAATTCCATATATATTTCATATTTTATGATAATGTGCCAATATTTTGTAGATGGGTTCATCGTGGAATGGTAAACAACATTTCCAGTGTATGGTTTGATCCTTTATGTCCAAAAAATAGCATATTAAATTCCTAGGTGCAAAAAAATGTGTTGTTTTGTGAAGTAAGTATTAGTACAAATAAAACACATCGTAATCACACCACATATTTTGTTTTGATCCGTATATATGGAAATTTTCTTATAAATTGGCATGGCCATCAATTTGACAAGAAATTACACAAGAGTTTTTTGTTGGAAACTAGTACCACAAAAGAGCTTGAGAACGGGAGAAATTATTATTACAGGTGGATTGCTACTCTTACAGCTACCCCTCCATTCGAGTACTCAGTAGTACTCCGTTTTATTCTAAAGGGAACTGGAGCAGAGTAGTACTATTCTAAAGGGAACTGGAGGAGAGGAACATCCGTCTGTTTTCATTTTATTCAACCTCGTCTATACGCTCTATCCCTAGTTCCCCATTACCCTACCTCTACGCCAAGTGCCGCCGTTCTTCTCCTCCACAATGCCACTTTTCGATCTTATTCACCACACAGTGTGAAAGTGTTTATTCTTCTCCCTATCCTGCATGCCGCCATCGATCTTCCTTCTTTTCCATAAAACCAAATCAAGCCATTGTCCCAACTTCCATCAGCTCCCTTGCGATGGTAGGACCGAGCAAGTACAGTGATGATTCTGAGCTGTTCCAGATGTTTTTACTGAAGGCATGCTTGAAGAACCTAAAACCAGATGCGACGTCATCACTGCTGCGAGCCTTGCCGATTCGTCCAAACATCGTCTTGACTCGGCAAAATATAGTGCAACTTTACATGCTTCTCAGCCGTTTGGCCTCCCCTATGTTCTTCATTCTCACCTGACTAAGAAACCATGGTAATGCAACAAGTACTTCAAGGGCAAGGGCACAACATGTAAGCTGATGCCGCTGAACAGGTTCTCGTCCGATGCTGTGTTCCCAAATTGTATGGGTAAGCAGTGGGTAGGTGCCAATGGAGATTAGATCGCCACTATTGGGTCTGAGTGCAAGTGGGAGCTTGTCAATGTGTACACTCATCAATACTTTCCTGTCCCATAAGTCAATGAGTTTGTACCCACCAACGATCTGTTTACATTCATGCATAATGATTGCCCTATTCTCCTCCAGAAGATAGCTCTTTGCCGAGCTCCCACAGCTATGGTGGGTTATTTAGATTTCTCTCTTATAGCTATCTTAGACTACTCAATTGCTACCCTTGATGGAGATGAGTATGCATGGACAGTTCTTGAGTACCAGTTCTAATGCTATTTCAGATACATCGATGCACTTATCCACAAGGGTAGGTGTTTGCAGCCACTGAGAGTGGTAGTTTTTATGTCTAGAATCATATGTATTTTAGTAATTTTGATCCATTCATGTTCTAAAAACTAGCTTTAGTTTTAATGGATGTAAACTAGTGTTGGCTGATTTGGCCGTCATTTCTTTTTAAAGGTCCTATTCTACTCTCGTCACCACCTGGCCCGCATCTCCAGGAGGGCAACCTTGATGCCATAGATGATGACAAGCACGAACCTGGTTTATGGTTGTTAGAAATATCTGCCGATGAATATCGCCCTCTTCTTACCCATACCGAGGGCGTTACTGATGAGGAGTTTTATGGAGGTACTTATTATGGTCATGGTAATCATGTTGCTAATCATAGTGTTGATCGTTGCGGTCACACTTGTGGCACCTATGCTACTGGGTTTGGCTGCAAGGTGTACTAAAATGACACTTCTTACTTGTATCCACCTAAGCCATGGATAGCGATTACTGACTTGGGAGTATATTCCCTTTTTCTTGGATTGAACTATCCAATTAACATTGTGGTAGGCGGTGCAGATGTTGCCCCAGGATGTCTGACGAGAAGCAACTGTGTCTAGACCTCCCACCATTCAATAGGACCTTAATATACGATGTTTCCTGAAATATGTTGCTTCAGTCTAAATGCTAAAGAAGCAGATGTTGGTTTCTCAACCAACGTTGCATGGAAATCTCCGGAGACTCCATTATGGTTCATACCGAGCTTCGCCAATGCCCACGATTGGAACCAAACTACCGTAAGTAATCGTAATACTATGTAATAGGATAGCTCAGTTTAGATCAAGTGCAGTAGATTGTCTTGATTCTGTTTTGTAACTTGGCCTTGTCATAAACTCATAATCTAGACGAGGCTTTGGGCATTTTGAGTTGCCTATGGAGGTCACACACAGGCATTGATGTGAGAAGGAGGCATGCACACAAAAGCAGACTTGATCATAAGTTTTGTTTCTTCCAATGACGAGTGTTCAGAGAAAAGGGAAAACTAAATCTATCACTTTGAAATGCTGCTAAATATGTCCAAGTGCCATTGAATGTGAACTAGGAATCTGTCGATATTTTTCTTTCTTATTATGTACTGCAGAGTCTTTCAAATGCTACTGGACCTGTCAAAACTTTTATTCGGTACTTGTTTAGATCGACTGGCCGAGTGTAGAATATGGTCTCGCTTTCCTTTTGAATCATGCATTTCTACATCTATTGAATTTCAATGTCTGCATTGTTGAATCTGTCAATTCTTTTGGTCAATGTCTGTGTACTGCCAACCGATCACTTTGAATGTTGTGTTGACTATGTCAAGTGCTACTGAATATGAACCGGGAATCTTTCAGATATGTTCACGGTCTTATTATGTATTGCTGGATCTTTCAAATTCTACTGAATCTGTCAAATGCTCTATCGTTACTACTAGTACAATATTTTGTAGAACAAACTGTGATGTACTAGTACTTGTTTAGATGAAGTGAATCAGATTGTCTTGCTTCTCTTTTGAAACTAAGCATTGTAACAATTATCTACTTGAATCTTGGGCAGGTTGGGTTTCATATGGGCGGTCACACATGCATTGACATAACGAGGAGTATTCACATAGAAGCAGACTTGATCATCAGTTTTTCTTGCTCCGATGATCAAGTCTCTTAGGAGAACATGCCAAAATGATCGTGCGCCAAGCCTTTTTTAGCTAGAATAGGAACTGATTCTCTCTTTACTGCTATTGAATTTCAAGAAGGAAAGCTACTAAAACTGTCATTTGTTCTGTCATTGCTATTACTAAAGCATTTTGTGGAACTAATACTGATGTACTGGTACTTGTTTAAATCAAGGGCAGTAGATAGTCTTGCTTTTATTTTGAAACATGGCCATGTCACAATCTAGATGAGACTTGGGCATTTTGGGTTGCATACGGGGGTCACACAGGCATTGATGTGAGAAGAAGGTACTCAAAGCAGACTTGATCGTAAGTTTTCCTTGCTCCAATGGTCGAGTGTGTTTGGTGAAAAGGACAAATTGGTCATGCGACAAGGTTTTTATAGCCAAAACAAGAACTAGTTCTCTCTGTACTGCTATTGTATTTCATTGTATGTATTGCTAAATTGGTCACTTTTGAAATGCTATTGAATTGGTCAAGTGCTCCTAAATATGAACTTCGAATCTGTTGATAATGTTTCTACCTTATTCTGTAATGCTGAATTTTGACATGAATAGCTGCCAAAAAGAATTATCGCTTTTCCCCCTCCCTCTCTAAGGTCTTTGTTTTGAATCTAGCCGAGCACATCATAATGCAATTTTTATTAACCAGGAGAAGAAATCCAGTAGCTCATTCGACCCCTCTTTAGCCCAGAACAATTTTATTCAGTCTTTTCGGGGTCAGGGGGCTGCTGACCATAACCCAGTGAAATTTGTGAATGGAGCCCATGGAGCATAGCCAAGGACATATTAATTCGGCCTTTTAGGGGTCAGGGTTCTGTTGAGCACAACCCAGTAAATTTTGAGAATGAAGCCCATGAAGCATAACCTACGGAGTATAACAAACGTAGAGCATCCTATGTAGAATAGCCACATAAATTTAATTCGGCCTTTTGGGCATTGCCCTCACCTCTCAAAATAAAAAACTCTGCCTACCCATATTTTTAAGAAAATACTCCATTATGTGGCATTTTATAAATTGAGATGCCAAGAGCGCTACCCTTTTATATTTAAAAGAGATAAACATAGACACACAAAATATTTTTAAGAAGAATAATACATAAGTTGTACTACTAATAAAAGTCTCATGATATTTATGCTATAAATATCCTTTTTGTAGTGGAAACGCACTCGGTTTATGTTTATTTGATTTGAAGGTCTTTTGTTCAAATCGCCTGTATGTGTATGTGTATCTTGGGTTTACATTTTTCTTCTAGCAATATAGCATTACAGAGAGGATGACATCACGGACCCACTAGTATGTAGCGCCCCTCGAGTTTGTTTTGAGGGTGGGTTTGAAAAAAAGTTTAAATACTTGTATAGAGAGGCTGGCATCGGGGACCCATCAGATAAAACATACTAGGCCGCATCAGGGACCCACAAGCTAGAACATGATAGAGAGGCTTACATAAGGGCCCCAGCAGTAAGACCATACATGGATGCCACGGTGAAAATAGCGGACGCGGCCGAAAAAAAGTCCATCATACACACGTTGCACTTATAGACAAGTTGGCATGTCAGACCTAGTAGGCCCAAGCATAGCCCATGAAATTAGCATATCAGCCCCAAGCATAGCCCAATACCTTCTAATTCGGCCTTTTTGTGGTCTTGTGGCCACCGACCATAGCCCATTCAATTTAGGAGTGAGCCCATGGAATATAAGCCATGACGAATAGGGAATCTACCCCGAGTTAGCCTAGAATATTTTTAATTCGGCCTTTATGAGCATTTTTTGTACTCTGAGGCTGACATCTAGGACCCGAACAAACAGACCAACATACACACGTTTCCTTCAAATAGAGGTTGTCATCTGGGAATTAGCATAGACATGTTTCCTGCACAGAGGTGGTTGACATCTGGGACCACTACAAGAAAAGTTTCCTTCCGCAACAAATTGGCCCGACGGTCGTCGTAGAAGGCGCGTCTTCCACGATGAAATTCTCGGCTCGACCATGGCCGATGGAAAACTTTTTTTTCCGGTTTCGTGGCCCTCTACTACGACGGATCTGCTAAAAACATGGAAGAAGCTCGGCCAGCGCATGGCAGAAGCAAGATTTTCGTTTCCTCGCGCGATGTTGACTCATCGAAGTCTTTTGAGGCATGTGGGTCCCGGACGCCATTGTCTCTAGCGGACCATACTTTTCGGTCATGCCTCCTTGATTTTAACTCGATAACGTTCCTCGAGGTATCTTCCCTTTAGTCAGGCTACTAGGTCCCACATGCCAGCCTCTCATTAGAAGGATCGTGTGTATGATGGATTTTTTTTCCTTCACTCGCGCTACCCTGTAACGAAGATGATAGCGCTGCTCGATGCATCTACCGTCTAATCAACCTCCTAGGACCCACATGTCATCCTCTCATTAGAAGAAACATGTGTATGATGGAATTTTTCCTTCGCTGGTGCTACCGCGTTCTGAGTTGATAGTGCTGCTCGACGCATCTACCTTAACCAACCTCCTGAGCCCCACATGTCATCCTCTCATTAGAAGAAACATGTGTATGATGGATTTTTTTTCCTTGGCTCGCGCTACCATGTTCCGAACCTGATAACACTATTCGATGCATCTACCGTTTAATCACGATGTTGGGCCCCACATGTCATCCTCTCATTAGAAGAAACATGTGTATGATGGATTTTTTACCCTCTATCGTGCCTTCGTGTTCCGAACTTGATAGCGTTCCTCGCTGCATTAGCCATTTATTCAGGCTGGTGGGTCCGTTATGTCAGCCTCACATTAGAAGAATCATGGGTATGATGGAATTTTTTCTTCTCTAGCGCTACCCTGTTCTGAACTAGATAGCGTTGCTTGACGAATCTGTCATTTGCTCACGCTGCTGGGCCCCATTTCGGCCTCTCATTACAATAAACATGTGCATGTTGAACTTTTTTCTCGCTCGTGCCTCCCTGTTTCGAACTGGAAACATTGCTCGATGCAGCATCTGTATAAGGTCGCGCTGTTGGGTCCCACATATCAGCCTCTCTGTAACGAAACATCGATTGCTCGATGCAACATCTGTATAAGGTCTCTGCTGGGTCCAACATGTCAGCGTCTCTGCAAATGCAAAGTAGTTTTGACCTTGGCAATGTTGCTGGGTCCCAGATGCCAGCCTTCTCTATGTAAGAAATGTGTGTATGCTGGAAAAAATGTAAAAGAACGACAGAGATTTTACTATATGTTATAAATTTATATTGAACAAACTAGGAATCTAACTCAAGAATTCAACAAATGGGAACCGCGTGTGCTTCCACTACGCCAGAACCATGTATTCCACTACTAGAAAAGATTACATTTAGAAATGTTGAAATCACTTAAAATGAAAAGGCAACGACCCTGACGACTTGCCATAAAAAATGCTAAATGCTCTATACAAATACAACATGGGTAGGAGAAGCTTGTGCTATACTTTATCAGAATGGCACAGAAATACTAAATTAAAACGATTTTGGAAGATAAAAAAATAACTTGGGTCCAATCTTGTGAACCAATGGGCTTCTTATCATGGGCTCCTTACCGAAACTTCTTCACTATGGTCCAAGCTTCAAAAACAAGGTAATAATGTGTTGAGGGTTGGCGGCCCACGGCCAACCTGAAACCGAAAGGAAAAATTAGCGAGGTTTTGGGCCACTGTTGGGTATAATGTAGTACTATTTTCTAATGACCTCCTCGTGAAAATTCAATGTACTCAATATGTCGGGGGTCGGTAGTCCACCTGACCCGGCAGGCTAAATTTGCAAGGTTTTGGGCCAGCGTTGGGTCTAATGTGCAATCTTTTCGCTAGGTCCTTAGTGAAAATTCAATGTAGTTCGTACCCCATCCTCAAAAAAAATGCAGTTGGTACCCTAAAAAATATATACTCTGCTCACCACGAAAGGCTAATTAAGGGTTTTTCTTTTGAAACAAGAATATGAGAAGTTTTTTGTCCGAAGTGGGGTTGAAATATTCATTTTCATAGGCTGAGTAGTAAAAATATATTGTACTGAAGGTCGATGGTCCACCTGACCTGGCTATACCTACGCCGAATCCGAAAGAATGAATTTGGAAATGGATTAAAGTGACCGATAGTGCACCTTATTATACATAGCAAACATAGCGAAGAACTTGGGCAGCACAGGATTCGAACATGGAAAGTACTGCAGGGAGTTTGACTGATTAACATAAAATCGTGTCATATTGATGACCCACAAGTATAGGGGGTGTATCGCAGTATTTTCGATAAGTAAGAGTGTCGAACCCAACGAGGAGCAGAAGGTGCTGGCTAGTGGTATGGATCAGGAATTCTCTGCAAATACTTAGCAAACGGATTTTTAGGGGTTGTCGATAAAGCAAGTAAACAAAGTACGAGTAAATAAAAGACAGTAAGAATAAATGCAGCAAGTGGCCCAATCCTTTATGCAGCAAAGGACAAGCCGGTTGTATTTTTATAGGTGACCAAACGTTCTCGAGGACACATGGGAAGACTGTCAAGTGCTTCCGCTTCATATAGTCGATTAATCTTCTCTAGCTTGCTAAGTGTTGTGTGGGTGAACCTGTGCTAATGTACCGCCCCATCCAAAACTAATACATACTTGTGATTATACCCCTTGCAAACATCCATAAGTACAAGAAAGTAATTAAGGTACAAACCTAACCACAGCTTTAAAGTCTAAGACCCTTACGTCCCTTGTGCAATGGTTTCCTAACGGGGGTTCATGTTTCTGTCACTCTAAAAACCCCTACGATTAGTAGCCAAATACAAAATGAATTCCCCTAGGCCCGTATAGGTGAAGTGTCATGTAGTCGACGTTCACATGACACCACTAGAAGAAGTACACCACAACTTAAATAACAATCTATTGAATCTTTCTCAACACAACTCCACTACTAACAACAAGACTTCTCCCATGTCCTCAAGAACTAAACAAACTACTCACAAGAAATCATATGGATCATGATCAGAGATGGAATAATGATGTATAACAATATGAACATAAACAATAATTCAATGGTTCACTCAATAGCATCAACTACAAGGAGTAATCAACACCGGGAAAGTTTCCCCTATGAACTATGCAAGATTCAACCCAATTGTTATAGCAATATGGAGATGGTGATGAGGGTGCTGATGGTGATGATGGTGGTGATGATGATGATCCCGATGAAGTCCAGCATGATGGTGGTATTGATGGCGACGATCCCCCCTCTCCGGGAAGGAATTCCCCCGACAGAAATCTGTCTGCCGGAGAGATCTTTCTCTCTTGGTGTTTTCCGGCCCGCGGAGGCGGCGGAATCTTTCTGTGGTCGCTCCCCCAAGTCTCAGCGTTTCGCGGGGATGATATATGCCAGAGGGGAGAGGCTGGAGTGGGACAGGGCGGCCACACCACTCCTAGGCGCGGCCTAGGCCTGTCCGCGCCATGGGGTGGTGTGGGCCCCCTGTGGCCCACCTCCACTCCATCTTCTGGCATCCCGAGTCTTCTGGAAAAATAGAGTTTTCCGTATATTTTCCCAGATTTTTTGATCTTCGCGAATTTTGCCTCCAAACAACACCTTTTCCATCAGAATCCTGACTGCAGCGGTCCATGCTCCAAAAGTCATCAACCATGCAAAAACAGATGAAATAACGTAAGTATCACCTCTCAATACGAAATATATCAATGAATCATAGTGAATTAAGACATAGAATAGTGATGCAAAATGGACGTATCAACTCCCCCCAAGCTTAGACTTCGCTTGTCCCCAAGCGAAACTGAGCTCAATAAACATGACCTTAGATTTATGGAGTGAAGAGTCGATAAAAGAATACAGACAAGAAGCATCACATTCATCAAATACATAGATCATAATAGAAGACAACTCATTATTATATAACTCAACTTGCAATGAGTAAAGGAAACACAATAAAGATACATAAAGTGAATCATAATTGGTAATGGCAAACTTAGCTCTTGGTCGAAGAATAGTTGATAATTTGCTAGAGTTCACAAATAGCTGGTTTCTTCAAAGAAAGATTTCAAAGTAGTAAACATCAAGATAAGAGCAACGTGCAAAGCAAGGAACATAAGAAACATGATTGAATAAATCATCATATGAATGAATGAAACACATCAACTCAAAATACTTGCTGAGATAGAAGGGGGTAGGTTTACTGACTCAACTACAAAGCAAAACAAGGGCCCTTCAAAGAGGGAAGCAGGGATTGCAAGTCTCATAAAGAGCTCCCAAAAATTATGATACTTACTAGCTTTCAGCTCTCATTGCCCCTATCATAGGCATCTTTAGGTGATTAATGTGAAAGTGAGGTCCAATCTAAGTTATATGCTTGACAGACTATAAACTGAAAATCCCAAGTCCCTTGAGTACGAGGGCCGCTCCTCATGCTACTCAACTTTGGTTACCGGTAAGTTCTTGTCATCGTAAGTATGTGTGTATCATTGAGAACCACCAACGGGGTACCCCTTGCCCGATGATACGGAAGAATCCCCATATCAAAATGACAAGACAAGCAGACAATGAGTATCTCAACAATCTTCTTATTTACCATGGGAAAATGGTGCCTTTTTCTCTCTTTCCTCTTTTCATAGTATCTCTTTTTTTTCTTTTCTTTTTCTCAATAGCTATCTTTCTCTTTTTTTATAAGAATAATTCTTCATAGATATCATTATGGTTATGCTGCAGGTTTCCACAATGTCAGCATGGATTAGACCAGCGGCCCAGGCGTTTCTCTAACACACATACATAACTATTGACGACATCTGCAAACAAAACAGCAAGGTATCAACTGGGTATATTTTTACAAGTGTTGAAAGCGTTCCCCGTGACAACACGGTTCTGCTAATCCCCAGCCTATAATTTGCAAGCATATAACTTTCATGGAGAGTTCACAATGGTTCAGGTTCATTAAATGCAAGAAAGTAAAGCATGCCATCAAGTTCGTGAGAGCTTTAATCACTATTTTCACATAATAAGTTTAATTTGGGAGGTAGATAAAACAGGAATTTACTTGGAATAGCAATAATGCTACTAGGTAGGTATGGTGACACAAATGGGAAAGGTTTTGGTTTAAAGGAGGTGGATGCACGAGAAGAATTCCCTCTCAGTAGAGGTTTTTGACTAGTAAGGCTGGGTAGCAAGTACAAGAGTTGAAGGAAACAACCAAACATACAAATGATAAAAAACAAACATGCAATCTTCCTTGGAAGCACAAAAGATCTTTAACTAGAGAATACTAGACTTATGAGCAAATCAAGAAAGAAAGATGATGAAATCATTTTTCTTTAGAGTACTTCTATCTTTTTCTTTTCAACTCTCAAAAAAGTGTTGCTACTGACCAAGCCAGGTTTGCCAAAACCAACGAAATTAACTCAATGATCCCAAAGTGATACCAATACTAACAACAAGATCAATCATATAACCACGAATTGTAAACTAATCATAAGCTATGCAAAAGAGTAAATGATAGAACTTCTCATTAATATTCCATAACGGAAACTCACACCAAGGGATACATATCTAACGAGAGAGGGGACACTTCCAGAATGCAAACCCTACTACATAATAACTCCTCTATTCATGATATGACTCTACTAATAAGGTAAAAAGATAGAAGATAGTGATATGATACCGCGGCACTCCCCCAAGCTTGGAACAAACCAAGGGGATGCCAAACCTGATGATGAATTACTCCTTCGGTGGTGGTGGTAATATTTTCTTAGTTGATGTGAGGTAATCTTCTAGAATCTTGCGAAGCCTATTATTCTCCCATTGAAGCGTGTCCACCTTCCTCTGCAAGTCTTGGTACTTATCGTAGAACTCCTTAATGACTCGTAGGGCTTCCGTTGATGCAGCGCAAGTAACAAAAGGTACTAGCCCCTGCTTGGGGTCTTGGAGGTCTTCCTCCATAGGCTCCTTCCTTTTAGCGTTGGCGGAGACCATTGTGATTCTAGGCTTTCAAAGAGTATGCCTGGCAGAAACAAATCGAAACAAAAACACGACGAAAACACGATATACGAACCTCGGCAAATCCGGGGGGTTATATATTACGAAGTTTCATATCAAAAGGAAGGTACTGGGAGAAAACGAGTCGGAGGCGGAGTCCTGGGTGGACTCACAACCTGGTGACGCGGCTAGGGGTGGGCCCGTGCCATGGGGTGGTGTGGGCCACCCTGGCTCTGTTTCCGTTCCTTTTTCACTTCGTAACTTTCCTTATTGACTGAAAACTGCAAACATATAGTTGGATTGTGTTTTCACGGAACTTTTCTTACCAGAACTATTACCTATTTGAACACGGACTCTGTAGGTCTCTGAATTTGGTATTTAGTGGATCCTTCCGGAGTCATCACTTGAATAACATCAATATCTTCATCTTCATACACTTATTACTTGAGTCATAAAACCTTTCTCTTCCTTATTACACCATTATCTCCACTTCCTAGAAATTTCTTTCACACAAAACATCACACAGCTCTCATTAGCAACATTAGTATAAGTGAAGTGATAAAACCTTTTGAGTCCAACTTCAACTAAAAACCATCAAAACAAAAGCTACTGTAGCAACTCCTTCCAAAAACCCAAAAAGAATTCAAAAAGGAAATCAAATAAAGAAGCAAATGCAAGAGTGGCAAAATCTGTCAAAACAGACCAGCAGGTAAAAATCAATTTTTTCAAAAATCTTCTGTTGCTCAAATAAAAAAGTGCAAAACTAACGAAAGTTAAAAAACAACCTGGGGCAGAAGTACAAACAATTACAGCTCAATCTGACAGACAGAGATCTCTCACGAATTTTTACAGTGAAGCACAGAAATCTGTTTCGGGACAGCAACTTCCCCAAATCTTACTTCTCTCTCATTAGAGGTCGATCTTGACACAAAAACCAAACAAAATGGATAAGGAACGGTTATTACTGAAGTAATAACTTCCAAGACTTAAAGAAACAAAAACAAACTAAAAGCAAAAGCAAATTGGGTTGTCTCCCATAAAGCTCTTTCTTTATAGCCCTTAAGATGGGCATGATAATTTTGAAGAAGCTCTCATAGGGATATGAACTGAAGTGAAAGAGAGCATTAAGAAGAAAAAACACACACACATTTAAGTCTAACCCACTTCCTATGCAAGGGATTTTATAAACAAACAAGTTATTGAAACCACAGGCAACTTGCATAAGAAGGCAAAAGATGTGCAACATAAAAACTTTCAGCATAAAACGAGGAAACTTAATATTATTGAGATGCATACGGACACTTTTCCCTCTCTCATAGTAAATTTCAGTATCATGCATAAACTTAGCAATATAACTATCACAAGGGCCATCATAACAATGATCACTTATTCTAATAGAAATAACAGGAATACTAGCTCTCATAGCACTACTATGTGAAACAATATTAGAGGTATCCTTACAAAGGATAGTGTGTCCCTCTTCCTCATACTTAGTGACAAAGTCTTTCACATTTGCTACTATAGGTTCATCAACCATTTGTTTATCAAGTTCAACAGCTATTTCATACTTTCATCTACCATACTAGCCATCATACAATGTTCCTTTACCTTAACTAGAAAAGGCACTTTCTCAATATAAGGTTCAGGTAAAACATGATTAGCAGTATAAACTTTAGTACTTCCTGCAGGAACACTCTTAGCAATATCTTTATAAGGTTCATGATTCTTATTCCACTTCTTTTTAGGCACTTCAATATAAGAAGCAAAAGCCTTAAAATAAGAAGCAATAGCTTGAGAGTCTAGACCATAAGCATTTTTAATATTTTGAAAGTCATCAGTTCCCATAAAAGATTCAATGCATTCATAATCATAATTTATACCCGACTTTCTACCTTTGTCATTCTCCCAAGCTTCAGCATTGTCTTGAATACGGTCTAGAAGATCCCATTTAACTTCTTCTTCCATGCGAGTGAATGATCCAGCACAAGAAGCATCCAATAAATCCTTGTCATGTAGATGGAGCCTTGCATAAAAGTTGTTGATAATAATATTGTTGGGGAGCTCATGAATGGGACATTTGAGCATTAGTAACTTGAATCTCGCCCAAGCTTGAGCTGTACTCTCTCCATCAAGAGGCCAAAAGTTGTATATTCGATTCCGATCTTTATGAATCTCACTAGGAGGATAAAACTTTGAATAAAAGAGAGGCACTATTTCCTCCCATTCCAGAGCTTGACCATTCTTCAGCAGCTTATACCATTCCTCAGCTCTTCCTTTCAGTGATAATGAGAATAACTTCTTCTTAACTTGATCTGTAGTAATACTTGCACACTTGAACAACCTGCATAATTCGTGTATAAAGAGTAAATGATCACCGGGATGGACAGTTCCATCCCCAACATAAAAGTTATCCATAACACGATCAATAATTCTTGTAGGTAATTTGAAACCATCTTTCTCAGCAGGTGGTGGCTTATCTACTACCTTAGCAGTGGTAGTAGCATTACCAAATAAGAAACTCAGTGAATTATCCATAACGAAAATAAAGCAACTAGCAGAAGTAAGAAATACTCACAGTAGAAGTTTGCTTTACCAGTTCCACTCTCCAATAGCGCTTCACTCCCCGGCAACGACGCCAGAAAATAGTCTTGATGACCCACAAGTATAGGGGGTGTATCGCAGTATTTTCGATAAGTAAGAGTGTCGAACCCAACGAGGAGCAGAAGGTGCTGGCTAGTGGTATGGATCAGGAATTCTCTGCAAATACTTAGCAAACGGATTTTTAGGGGTTTTCGATAAAGAAAGTAAACAAAGTACGAGTAAATAAAAGACAGTAAGAATAAATGCAGCAAGTGGCCCAATCCTTTATGCAGCAAAGGACAAGCCGGTTGTATTTCTATAGATGACCAAACATTCTCGAGGACACATGGGAAGACTGTCAAGTGCTTTCGCTTCATATAGTCGATTAATCTTCTCTAGCTTGCTAAGTGTTGTGTGGCTGAACCTGTGCTAATGTACCGCTCCATCCAAGACTAATACATACTTGTGATTATACCCCTTGCAAACATCTGTAAGTACAAGAAAGTAATTAAGGTAGAAACCTAACCACATCTTTAAACTCTAAGACCCTTACGTCCCTTGTGCAATGGTTTCCTAACGGGGGTTCAGGTTTCTGTCACTCCGGCAACCCCTACGATTAGTAGCCAAATACACAATGCATTCCCCTAGGCCCGTATAGGTGAAGTGTCATGTAGTCGGTGTTCACATGACACCACTAGAAGAAGTACACCACAACTTAAATAACAATCTATTGAATCTTTCTCAACGCAACTCCACTACTAACAACAAGACTTCTCCCATGTCCTCAAGAACTAAACGAACTACTCACAAGATATCATATGGATCATGATCAGAGATGGAATAATGATGTATAATAATCTGAACATAAACAATAATTCAATGGTTCACTCAATAGCATCAACTACAAGGAGTAATCAACACCGGGAAAGTTTCCCCTATGAACTATGCAAGATTGTTACAGCAATATGGAGATGGTGATGAGGGTGCTGATGGTGATGATGGTGGTGATGATGATGATGATCTCGATGAAGTTGAGCTTGATGGTGGTGTTGATGGCGACGATCTCCCCTCTCCGGGAAGGAATTCCCCTGGCAGAAATCTGTCTGCCGGAGAGATCTTTCTCTCTCGGTGTTTTCCGCCGAGCAGAGGCGGTGGAATCTTTCTGTGGTCGCTCCACCCCCAGGCGCGGCCTAGGCCTACCCGCGCCATGGGGTGGTGTGGGCCCCCTGTGGCCCACCTCCACTCGATCTTCTGGCATCCTGAGTCTTCTGGAAAAATAGAATTTTCCGTATATTTTCCCGGATTTTCTGATCTTCGCGAATTTTGCCTCCAAATAGCACCTTTTCCATCAGAATCCTCACTGCAGCGGTCCATGCTCCAAAAGTCATCAACCATGCAAAAACAGATGAAATAACATAAGTATCACCTCTCAATACGAAATATATCAATGAATAATAGTGAATTAAGACATAGAATAGTGATGCAAAATGGACGTATCACATATCAAGTCTTATAGCGTGTAATCATCTTTTTAGCAAAGGATATATTTCGAGATGGTTTGGGTGGCTTTGAATCGGCCTAAGTGCCCAATCGATTTGATGTACTCAAAACCTTATAATCATGCCATATAAACTATTGGCGATAGACACATGGTGACTTTGACTTGCCTAGCCACAAACATCTTGGGTAAGCACTAGCTTCAACTAATCACTCGAAGTTTTATGCTTCCGTAGAATGAAATTAGTACATGCCGCAATTAGCGCCAACATGTGGCATTGTCATCATGAAAAAAGGCTCAGAATTCACACATTTAGTTCATAGTTTCGAACACAATAATACAACCAGTTTGTACACTAACAAAGACAGTAGAAAGTCAGCACATCAGATCTTGACTTGTTCATGTCACATCAGGCCTTGACTTGTTCATTTCACATACAGAAGAATGAGCAACGATACATACTGTATTGAACAAGTAATTTCATGGTAGCGCCAATAGTATGCCATGTATCAGAGACAATATGGGGTCAGCGTAAACACTTTTTCTTTTTTGGGAAGGGTGTGCATTAACTCTATTTTTTAGAATATCGGCATAAACATTTGTGGCTATCATCCTAGGGCATCTCGGCCTGCTTTGGCATACCGAGCCAAGATCAATTACGGCCCAGTTAAGGCCTGTTTCGTGGCCCTATAAGAAGCAGTGGACTACTTTTCCCTGTCCGCTAAGAGGAAAGAAGAAATATTCCTCTCAAAACACAAAGATGCACGAGGTGCGATGGTTCAAAAAAATGTAGGATTCGCTTATATACAAGCCAGTAACAGTACTGAAAACTATAGTACAGAAATCAAGCTACGAAATAAGCATGGCTACATGGATTACACCGTGGAAGGCAATCCTAAATACAAAAGCACGGTAGGGCTCATATAAACTGATTCAAGCTGGCCACTAAATCCAGTGTTCTAACAGTCAACTGTTGAACCATGATGCAAAAAAGATGACACAGCGATACACCAGAAAGATCCACAGCTCAGTCTAGGGACGGCACAATGAGCATACCAAACCTAAATTAGGCCTAAACCAAATTGCCTCCTGTCGCACAGAGTTCCAACCATCTTCGGGAAGACTGATAACTTCCACAGGCTCACCTTCAATTGGCTACAGGTTATAGCGTTTAATCTGAGGGAATTGTATTCCACGAAATCTCCTGTATGTTGTGTACACACAATTTTTCCTCATGAATGGGAACAATGTGCCATCAGTAGCCTTGCATCCGCGTTTCTTCATCATCTTGTCAATGATTGGATAATTGGGACCGAGAAACAGAGAGTTGTGCCCCAGGATGGTAACCTGCCTCCAAACGATGACCCCAGGAGGTTTAGCAGAGCTAGGATCCCCTTCAAAAATATAGACACGAGAGATAGGATATAGGCATAGGTTAGTCCTATTTTGAGCATGATGAATGATTTCACCCTCTTCGCCATGGGCAACGCCCATGCCATATGTTGTAATTATGATCATCAAGCGTTCACCATCAGCCGATCGAGCGAGGAACCACATGCCTGGCCGATCATTCAGAATAGGTGCTGGGATTACAAATGGAAGCTCCTTGTTTCCTGAAACATCTGAATTCAAGACAAAAAGTGCATTACTAGTATACATATTATAACACCAGCATTCTTCATTGTTCATACTAATAGTGTGAATAGGAAAATCCTGATAATAATATTACTCAATAAATTAACAACATTAGGAATTGCATTTCTTACACTTCTATTCCGAATATTTGGATTTCTTACTTATCTTAGTTTCCTAGTTGTTGTACGTTTCAAAAGAGGAAGCGCCACTCTTTTTTGATATAGAGGCATGTCCACTTGAATCCTATAGGATTAGATGCCTACAGTAATTTGGATCAAGTGGTGTTTAATTGCATAGGAAAACCAAAGGAATTGTATAAAGAGGTTGGAGTGGATAGAAATTTTCCTCCAAAGTAGATTGCAAAGGAATCCTTTGAAGGAATTCCTAAGGATTATACTCTTTCTAATCAAACAACATTTTATAGAAAAAAATCCTAAGGATCCAAACACTACAAAAATCCTACACAATTCCTCTGAATCCCATGGCAAAATCTAAAAAGGAAAGATTGGTGTCCTACAAAAATCCTATGTGATTCCTACAATCCGAGGAGGGCCTGGAAGTAGAAAGAGATAAAGAAACCTGGCTTCACTGTGTTGCGCTCACAATTAAGATGTTGGTTAATAATACCTTTCCTATTTTTACAATGAACGAACTTAGTAGTGCAGGGACACCGTCATACACTATATTTTTGGAAGGCATATTACTGGTACTAATTCATTACTGGCAATGGTTCATTCATTTTTTAGGACATAAAGTGTGTGCTCATTCAGTCATAGGAAAGGTAAAACATAAAAAAGGTAGTTAAAGAACAACTTCACTAAATCACTCGCAATGTATCATAATGGAACTAGAATTACCTTCTGATGTGGGATCCCAGCAGTAGGTGCAACCTTGACTTGTGACCGCAAAAATGAGCCCACCGTGTTCAATGGCATGATAGTACTATCGTCTTTCAAGACCTGAATGCTCTAGACATCTCCAAACTTGGCTACCTCCTTCTAGGTAGGCAATTTCACCATCAAACAAAGTGAGGATCTTATAGTCTATGTAACCCCCAGCTTTTGTGGGCACTCTGCAGATTACGATCTTCAACATCTCAAGAGATCCATCACACGACTTATTGAACTTTTCTCCATACCTTTAGATTCGCCAAAAAAACTGTTGAAATGTGAATGAGTTCAGAAATGACTACATGTAACTGGGGGAACCCTGGCTGGCTAGTAGCATTACAGGTTATATACTGGATGTGAGGAAGCCGAAATGTCACAAGTATCCATCGATGGAAGGTCGATTACTCGATAGGTGTAGATTTTCACTAGGCACTAGTCCCCGCGCTGGTCCACCGTGGCGAGCCAGTCGCCGTTCATGCCAACCCAAAAAAATTCGTGCATGAAGGGCAGGATGGTGGTGCATCGAGGATGGTCGACGGGCACCACGTCATACATCGTTTCATGTAGACAATGTGCCCTCATATCGTCATAGTTCTCGTCGAACCAATAAGCAGGCTAAGGCATCCGTAGGTAGGGTTCATTCTAATGGTGAATAGTCCATTTTGTACCTTTGTTGTTGGCGATACGATTGTACAGCAGCTTGCAGCATGCGGTTAGCCTGATGGTGCTGGAAATGTCTAGATGCTGAACGATGAGGTCGACATCATCCGTGCTTTGTTGATCCCACTTGCATCGCCCGCTGATCTTCGAATTGGCCATCACAGCCGGATGGATTTAGGCGGATGCCAATTGCGGCTGGGGTTTTCTGCAGGAGAAGGAGAGCCTTAGAAGAAAGAGCGTGGGGGAGATCGTGGGTGGAGTGGGGACTGGGGAAGAACATGGAGAGGCAAAGAAAAAATTGAGGGAGGAGATTTTACTTGCTTGCTCTGTCTAGTCAACATGAGCATCGAGGACACCGCCGCCTAGACTTCACTATATGTTAGACTAGCACGCCACATAGCTAGTAATTTGCAATACTCCTACTTACTACGTATCAGAGGTTTCGTATTGTCTAGTGACATCAGTTTGACCAGAGGGTTTTCTTTTTACACCTTTCATTTCAACATAGTGTACTAGTATTTTCAACGGAAAATAGGAGGACGAACTACTACTAGTAGTAGTAGCCGTGACATGGACACATGTACTTTCATCTTGTTCCCCTACATGCAGAACTCCTAGCACAAAACCGAAAATATATACACCGGATATAATGCACAGTACGGGCGTGTTCGTGGTATTTTTGGCATGCTGCATGTGTTCATATATGTTCTAGTATAAGGTACATGGAATTACACGTGTACAACATGCAAAATGAGAGACGTGCACAGACACCGTACTTCGCTCAAGTCAGGCAACGTGCAAGACTTTGTGTGTCTCTTATTCACTAACATGTGGGCCCTGTTAAGGTCGGCTCCACCTGCTAGTGAGAATATGCATGCACCATGCGCTTGGAGCCACTAGGTACGTCCACGATGGAAATTACTATTTGCAACTAATTGCACCGGCAACAAGCTATTGCATGTGGCACTTCAAAGTTTTCAGAAAATGTGAAATAAATCATGAACATAAATCATATTTATATAGTTCATCTTTAAATTTCTATCCTAAAAATATTACTAGTACATGGTCTGGCCACCACAAAATGAACAAATGAACACAAGATATTGTTCACATAGGTTTTTTATTTTTCATTGACACATGTCACATAAGATCTTATTGTGGGACCAAATATTGTAGATGCACAAGATACAACATAGCCAATGTTTCGGATTTATTTCACATTTTTTGAGAACTCGAAAGTCAACAAATAATAAAGGGGTGCGGGCGCAACGAGTTGCAGAATATTCAACCCGCACTGACTAAAACTATGACTAAAGGAGTTTGATCAAATCGCAGGCCTTGCACTTCATTGCGGCAAAATGAGTGTTAGAGTACAGCAAGTTAACGGTTGAGGCCATACAATACAAATAAGGCGAATGAAATAATTCAAGATACGCAAATCCCTATTCCATATGATCTCCCTTGAACCATTAATTATGCCGGTTCCAATCCTTCGTGTTGGCCAAGCTTGGGACGAACCACAACGGAGTCTGCCGCCAATTCCAGCCAATGTTTTTTTTAGGGAAATTCTAGCCAATGTTGGTTGAGAAACCAACATCGGCGTCTTGAGCATTCATACTGATGTGGCATATTTCGGGACAAATATTAAATCCACCGAGACTAACTGCATGCGGCGAGGTGTATACACAGTTGCTCCTCGTTAGATCTCCAGGGCCAAGTCCTGCCACGCCAACTAGAATGGTAATTGAATAGTTCAATCCAAGGAAGATAGAAAATGCTCCAAGGTCTAAAACTCTCCGCCATTGCCTCGGTGGAAGTAACCTACTAGTGTCAATCGAGAACACATGCAGCAAAACCCATTAGAATAGGTGTGAATGTTGCAGCCGTGATGATAACCAACATTTTCAGCCACATGATAACTAGTGTCAAAACGCCTAGCAATAACACCCACAGTATTGATAAAAATAAGGCTACCACCATCAGGAGATCTTGCTAACCACCACAGATCAGGACTGTACTCATGACTATCGTCTAATTCAGGTGGTCCCGGAAGATGCACAGGACCTTGCAAGGAAAGCACATTCAGAGGTCAGCTGATAAAAATTGGAATGATGAAGCTTGAAAATTTAAGGATGGAACTTTTACCCCATGCCCAAGGATGCCATGCATTAACATTGGCAATCTTAGTTACAACATAGACAACTCCATTATGGATAATTGTATCGCGGTAGCTGAACATGCTAAACTGATTCTCAAGAACCATCCACATACCATGAGAACCATCAAGGAAGGCAATTACTATGTCGAAGATGGCCAGGACAGAGAAATCCTTATAGTTCCCAGCAGCTGTGGGAACTCGGCAAATGGCTATCTTCAGTAGATTAGTAGGCTAACCAGCCGCGATAAACTTAAGTACCTCGGCTGTGGCCTCAAAATCGAATATCGCTGGTAGAGGAATCCGGCGACGAGTGAACACATTCACAAGCTCCTAGTTCCAGGCGAGGCCAACAGTGGTGATCCAATCTCGATGGGCGCCTGCCCACTTCTTACCCTCACAATCTGGCATCACAGCATCAGAGGAGGACCTGTTCAGCGGTGTCAGCTCGCACCAGGTCCACCCGAACTTCTTATGTGGCTTTTTCTTGCCCCTGCTGCAATAGTAGCTTCCCCTGTAGAACTGCTTCATGCGATTGTCGCGGTAGAAGACATTGTACTCATGCGGTACCTCAGTTCAGTGAGAGTGAAGAACACAGGGGAGACCAAACGGATGAGATTTCAACAGGGATGCACTATGTGTTGTGATACGTCCATTTTGCATCACTATGCTATGTCTTAATTCACTACTATTCATTGATATATTTCGTATTGAGAGGTGATACTTATGTTATTTCATCTATTTTTGCATGGTTGATGACTTTAAGAGCATGGACCGCTGCAGTCAGGATTCTGATGGAAAAGGTGCTGTTTGGAGGCAAAATTTGCGAAGATCAGAAAATCCGGGAAAATATACGGAAAGTCCTATTTTTCCAGAAGACTAAGGATGCCAGAAGATGGAGTAGAGGTGGGCCACAGGGGGCCCACACCACCCCATGGCGCGGGCAGGCCTAGGCCGCACCTGGAGGTGGTGTGGCCGCCCTGGCCCACTCCAGCCTCTCCCCTCTGGCGTATATCATCCTCCCAAAACCCTAAGACGCGAGGAGCGACCACAGAAAGATTCTGCCGCCTCTGCGGGGCGGAAAATACCGAGAGAGAAAGATCTCTCCGGCAGACAGATTATTGCCAGGGGAATTCCTTCCCGGAGAGGGGAGATCGTCGGCATCAACACCACCATCAAGCTGGAGTTCATCGGGATCATCATCACCACCATCATCACCATCAGCACCCTCATCACCATCTCCATGTTTGTAACATCCCAAAACTTCAATCCAAGCTTATCAAGATCAAATCAACCAAAAATGGGGTTAACAAAAACTTTTCCAAATTTAAAATGAAAGCATTCATATATGTGTGGATTTAAAATAGGAGTTGTTTGAATTGCCATGATTGAGTGAACCAATGCTTGTACAATGTTTCTTAGGTGATTTAAACATCATCTACATCATTCCCAAACATTTCCTAAAGAAAATCAAATCAAAAAGAATTAAAAAGAAGGAATGGTCATTTTGGCCATTTTAATCCACTACAGTACTTTGAGTGTTCCTAGCACTCATTTCTTAACAGAAACAATTCTTGATCTTTGTACCCCTTACTAGTACACATAATGAGGTACCAAGGCCCACCTTTTGATCTGCTAAAAACATGCTTTAACTTATTTTAAATGACAATTGAAAATTGAATCTAATGCATATGCATAAATCACCCCTATTTCAAAACCCCTCTATTTGAGCTCCACTTTCAAAACCCTTGTAACCAGACACTACCTAGCACTAGTGGAGATCACTCAAAAATTTTGAAACCAAAATTCAAACCTTTTCTCTTTCGGCCATTTTGTCAAACACCTTGCTAGCAAGATCATTTTTGCCTAACTAATACTGTTTTGGGCTGATTTTGTCTAGCAATTCTGTACTGCTTTGATCATCGCTGTCCCCCTCAAGCATAACCAGACCAACCCCAACCTCTCCCCTACCTCCTAGCTGCACTACACAGCCATGCCGAGCCATCTCTTGCCGTGCACTCACCGCAGCAGCCCTCTCCCGCCTCTCTCTCCATGTCTAGGAGGTAGCCCACACCTCACCGCCCCTCTCTGTCCCCTGCCCGAACCAAGCCCTGCCGTGGACCATAGAGGAAAGCCCGCGCCTAGTGCCACCGCACCATGTCGGTGCCGCCCCTAGAGCGCGCTCTGTCCCCGCTCGCAAAGACCGCCCCTTCGCCGCAGCCCGCGCCTGCCGCTCCGCCATGACCTGGAGAACACCCCAGACACCCCCGTTAGCCGCCCAACGCCTCACAGCCACCACTCGCCATGGACACCGCCGCCTCTACCGCTCAGAGCGCCACCTCGCCCAGACCGCATGCCACTGCCCCTACGGCCGCATTCAATGCCTAGAGCACTGCCAGGGAACCGCACGTCGATCGCCACCCACAGCCATGCCTCTACTCTACCGTAGCCATGTCGCCACCGTCGCCTGCCCATCCCGCTCGGTCTCACCATCGGGCCTATAAAAGGAGCCCTCACCTGCCTCTTCTCTCCACACCATGCCACTGCCCTCACCTCTCTGAGCCTCACCCACCTCTAGCTGGAGCAAGGCGAGCTCTGCCTCGCCGGAATTGGAGCCGGAGCCGCTATCTCTGGAGGAGAAGGGCGCCGCTGATTGCGACCACGCCAAGCTCCGCCGCAACCGCGCCTCACCTCGCCGTCGTCTTCCACTTCGTTTGCCCGCCTCGCCGACCCCGCTGGAGCCCTGGTACGTCCCCAGCACACCCCCACCGAGCCGCTAGGGTTCGAGCTTGTCGGCGACCTGTTCGCCGTCGACGACGACCCTCAGCCGTAGATCTCCTTTCTAATACTACGGCCCACAGCGCGTGTACCGTTTGGCCTGTTAAGTGCCGCTGACAAGCGGGACCCCCTGTCAGCTGAGCCTCGCGCCGCGGAGCACCACTGGGCCGGCCCAAGTCTTTTCCCGCGCTAGCCCACCCGTTCAAATCTGGATTTTTCTTTTTTAGTTAAATCTAGTTTCTGTCCACTATTTCAAAATTCAATTCTGGGAGTTTGACAGATCCAAATTGGATGAAACAAATTTTTCCTGAAAGGTATTAAGATGATCTATCCAGACCCGTTGGATTTAATTCAATTAGATTTATAGATCTCTCCTAATAAAAATAAGAAGATAGAAGCATTTGCAACTTGCAACATTTTTATAAAATCAACCAAGTTAGCTTTTGAGTTGATTCCAACTCTCAAAAATCACATTTCATCATATCTATCTAAATATGTAATAATATTAAGGTTTAAATGCAGTGAATTTGGACTAGTACCCAAATAATGCTATATAGGCATTTCTAGTCACTTTAAATCATTAAATAATGAACTTAAACCAAAGTAATATTGATCCAACCCTTAATTATCATTCCCACATGTTAGGATATGTGGTGATGACATGTGTCAACATGATCCCATATTTTAAGTGGTGAATATTAAATCTTATTTAATTTTTTTAATGAGTAGAAATTACTTTTCTAAAATAAAAAGGAGGAAACTATTGAATTAAACTTGTGGTGTTTGTGATGATAATAGATCATCAAATATGTGTCTTAGAATGCTATTTAGCCTAGTTAAGTATTGTTTGGTGATTGTGCACTCCCTATGTATTTATAGACGATGGTACCGACCAAGCTTTTGAGGAGGAGGAGTTCTACCAAGAAGAAGAAGAAAACTTCAACCACTGCACCAACCAAGGCAAGCTACTATTAGCAAGCTAGCACTATCCAAGATTAACCCTTGCAAGTTGTACTTGCAAGCCACCATTAATAGTGGAAGCTAACACTTGTAAGTTGAGTTCTTAGCAAACTAGAATCAAACTAGATGGTTTAGCAAAGATGCCTTAAGCATGCCTTGATCACACTACCTTTTGACTATTAGTACCCTAAGTCTTAGTTGCAAGTTTTACTCCCTTAGTTTACACCAAGTTCTTTACTTAGTTTGAAGGTAGCATAAAAAGTATAAAACTTGACCTAATTAGAACCCTTTAGATGTCATTCTATGGCATGAGATTCAACCCATCTTTTCCACCTTAGTGAACACTCTTAACTTAGTAGTTAGAGTAGATCAAAAACTCACTTTAGAGGGGAATACTTGGTGAAAATGAATTATGAAAACCTTGGAATGATGAGTCATTCTATTGAGATGTTTTAACATGTGTTGCGAAAATACAAATGGTTGATGATGATGAAAATGTTGAGGCATGAGCCTTAACCCTTTTATAAAACTGATGGTTGGATTCGGATGCGATACCATTCCAAATTTACCATACAACCACACTACCTGAATTGGGTAAGGCTTAGCTGGAAATTTATATGCATTAGTATTAGTTCCCTCACAGGAGAGGTCTGAGCTGAGGCTACCTCTCATGATGTCCACCTATGCAGTGCCCAAGATGACTGATGGTCATGGTTGGGAGGCCATGCTCATAGGAGAGGTGCTTATACTAGGGTGTGTAAAGGGAAGGTTATGTTTGATTCTCTACATACTAAGTATGATGATTCAGGGTTACCCCTGACAGATGAATCGAATCTTGTGGTGAAAGTGTGCCACCTCTGCAGAGTGTCAAACTATTCGAATAGCCGCGTCCGCGGTTATGGACAGTTAGAATGACCATATTGTTTCGTTGTCAGATGTTTTCTAAATACTTTGAAAAGAATGATGAATCTTGACTTGACCACAACAGGGTTGTGTTTATAACAATAGCTTCCCCACTTAAGTGATTCTAGGACTTTACTTTATCTTTCTTTGCTTCCGAACTCAGCTTAGGTTTCAAACTTAACTTTATAGTTAAACTTACAGTTAGCACTTTAACTTTGAACTATAGTACTTGTTAGTGGTAGTTTGTGAGTACTTGAAGAGTACTCATGGCTTTTTTCCATGGCTATTATCATGGCCAGACTATGAAGGAGACTATCAAGATGATGGCCAACAGGACGGCTATGATAACTAGGACCATCTGCCTTCGTCAGCATTGCATGTGCCCCTGAAGATGGACCCCACCGCTACGCTTATCTTTTATTTCTGCTGTTTGTTGTATTAAGACTGGATCATGAGATCCATATTTGTGTAAGACCTTATGTATGGTTTGTAATGGATGATGTACTGTGATATCCAATCCGTTATGACTCGCAAAAATGGTAATCCTGGGATTGCGAGGTATGGCATAACGGGCATCTGGGATTAAAAATCCGGGTTTGACAATATTGCTGTAACAATTGAGTTGAATCTTGCATAGTTCATAGGGGAAACTTTCCCGGTGTTGGTTACTCTTTGTAGTTGATGCTATTGAGTGAACCATTGAATTATTGTTTATGTTCAGATTGTTCTACATCATTATTCCATCTCTGATCATGATCCATATGATGTCTTGTGAGTAGTTCGTTTTGTTCTTGAGGACATGGGAGAAGTATTGTTGTTAGTAGTGGAGTTGCGTTGAGAAAGATTCAATAGATTGTTATTTAAGTTGTGGTGTACTTCTTCTAGTGGTGTCATGTGAACGTCGACTACATGCCACTTCACCTATAAGGGCCTAGGGGAATGCATTGTGTATTTGGCTACTAATCGTAGGGGTTGCCAGAGTGACAGAAACCTGAACCCCCGTTAGGAAACCATTGCACAAGGGACGTAAGGGTCTTAGAGTTTAAAGCTGTGGTTAGGTTTCTACCTTAATTACTTTCTTGTACTTACGGATGTTGCAAGGGGTATAATCACAAGTATGTATTAGTCTTGGATGGGGCGGTACATTAGCACAGGTTCACCCACACAACACTTAGCAAGCTAGAGAAGATTAATCAACTATATGAAGCGAAAGCACTTGACAGTCTTCCCATGTGTCCTCGAGAACGTTTGATCATCTTAAGTAATACAACTGGCTTGTCCTTTGCTCCATAAAGGATTGGGCCACTTGCTGCATTTATTCCTACTATCTTTTATTTACTCGTACTTTGTTTACTTGCTTTATCAAAAACCCCTAAAAATCCGTTTGCTAAGTATTTGTAGAGAATTCCTGATCCATACCACTAGCCAGCACCTTCTGCTCCTCGTTGGGTTCGACACTCTTACTTATCGAAAATACTGCGATACACCCCCTATACTTGTGGGTCATCAAGACTATTTTCTGGCGCCGTTGCCGGGAAGTGTAGCGCTATTGGAGAGTGGAACTGGTAAAGGAAACTTCTATTGTGAGTATTGTTTACTTCTGCTAGTTGCTTTATTTTCGTTATGGATAATTCGCTGAGTTTCTTATTTGGTAATGCTACTACCACTGCTAAGGTAGTAGATAAGCCACCACCTGCTGAAAATGTTTTGAAAATACCTACAAGAATTATTGATCGTGTTATGGATAACTACTATGTTGGGGATGGAACTGTCCATCTCGGTGATTATTTACTCTGTATACACGAATTATGCAGGTTGTTCAAGTGTGCAAGTATTACTACAGATCAAGTTAAGAAGAAGTTATTCTCATTATCACTGAAAGGAAGAGCTGAGGAATGGTATAAGCTGCTGAAGAATGGTCAAGCTCTGGAATGGGAGGAAATAGTGCCTCTCTTTTATTCAAAGTTTTATCCTCCTAGTGAGATTCGTAGAGATCGGAATCAAATATACAACTTTTGGCCTCTTGATGGAGAGAGTACAGCTCAAGCTTGGGCGAGATTCAAGTTACTAATGCTCAAATGTCCCATTCATGAGCTCCCCAACAATATTATTATCAACAACTTTTATGCAAGGCTCCATCTACATGACAAGGATTTATTGGATGCTTCTTGTGCTGGATCATTCACTCGCATGGAAGAAGAAGTTAAATGGGATCTTCTAGACCGTATTCAAGACAATGCTGAAGCTTGGGAGAATGACAAAGGTAGAAAGTCGGGTATAAATTATGATTATGAATGCATTGAATCTTTTATGGGAACTGATGACTTTCAAAATATTAAAAATGCTTATGGTCTAGACTCTCAAGCTATTGCTTCTTATTTTAAGGCTTTTGCTTCTTATATTGAAGTGCCTAAAAAGAAGTGGAATAAGAATCATGAACCTTATAAAGATATTGCTAAGAGTGTTCCTGCAGGAAGTACTAAAGTTTATACTGCTAATCATGTTTTACCTGAACCTTATATTGAGAAAGTGCCTTTTCTAGTTAAGGTAAAGGAACATTGTATGATGGCTAGTATGGTAGATGAAAGTATGAAATAGCTGTTGAACTTGATAAACAAATGGTTGATGAAACAAATGGTTGATGAACCTATAACAACAAATGTGAAAGACTTTGTCATCAAGTATGAGGAAGAGGGACACACTATCCTTTGTAAGGATACCTCTAATATTGTTTCACATAGTAGTGCTATGAGAGCTAGTATTCCTGTGTTTTCTATTAGAATAAGTGATCATCGCTATGATGGCCCTTGTGATAGCTATATTGTTAAGTTTATGCATGATATTGAAAGTTATTATGAGAGAGGGAAAAGTGTTCTTATGCATCTCAATAATATCAAGTTTCCTCGTTTTATGCTGAAAGTTTTTATGTTGCACTTATTTTGCCTTCTTATGCAAGTTGCCTTTGGTTTCAATAACTTGTTTGTTTACAAAATATCCTTGCATAGGAAGTGGGTTAGACTTAAATGTGTGTGTGTTTTTTCTTCTTAATGCTCTCTTTCACTTCAATCCATATCCCTATGAGAGCTTCTTCAAAAATATCATGCCCATCTTAATGGCTATAAAGAAAGAGCTTTATGGGAGACAACCCAATTTGTTTTTGCTTTTAGTTTGTTTTTGTTTCTTTGAGTCTTGGAAGTTATTAATTTAGTAATAACCACTCCTTATCTGTTTTGTTTGGTTTTTGTGTCAAGATCAACCTCTAATGAGAGAGAAGTAATATTTGGGGAAATTGTTGTCCCGAAACAGATTTTTGTGCTTCACCATAAAAATTCGTGAGAGGTCTCTGTATGTCGGATTGAGCTGTAATGTTTTGTGCTTCTGCCTCAGGTTGTTATTTAACTTTCGTTAGTTTTGAACTTTTTGATTTGAGCAACATAAGATTTTATACAAAATTGATCTTTACCTGCTGGTCTGTTTTGACAGATTTTGCCACTCTTGCATCTGCTTCTTTATTGGATTTCCTTTTTGAATTCTTTTTGGGTTTTCGGAAGGAGTTTCTACAGTAGCTTATGTTTTGATGGTTTTCAGTTGAAGTTGGAATCAAAAGGTTTTATCACTTCACTTATACTAATGTTGCTAATGAGAACTGTGTGAAGTTTTGTGTGAAAGAAATTTCCAGGAAGTGGAGATAATGGTGTAATAAGGAAGAGAAAGGTTTTATGACTCAAGTAATAAGTGTATGAAGATGAAGATATTGATGTTATTCAAGAGATGACTTCGGAAGAATCTACTAGATACCAAATTCAGAGACCTGCAGAGGCCGTTTCCAACTAGGTAAAAGTTCTGGTAAGAAAAGTTCCGCGAAAATACAATCCAACTATATTTTTGCAGTTTTCAGTTAATAAGGAAAGCTATGAAGCAAAAAAGGGAAGGAAACGGAGCCAGGGTGTCTCACACCACCCTGTGGCGTGCGCCCTACCCTGGCCGCACCACTAGGTGGTGAGTCGACCCCGGACTCCGCCTCCGACTCGTTTTCTCCCAGTACCTTCCTTTTCACATAAAACTTTGTAATATATAACCCCCGGACCCCCCGAGGTCCGTATATCGTGTTTTCGTCCTGTTTTTGTTTCGATCTGTTTCTGCCAGGACATACTCTTTGAAGGTTTAGAAGCACAATGGTGTCCGCCAAGGAAAAAGGGAAGAAACTTATGGAGGAAGACCTCCAAGACCCCAGGAAGGAGAAGGAGATCAAGAGTGAAGGTGAAGAGGAGGCAAAGCACACCGGTACTACCGTTGCAAGCATTAGAGTGGTGGAGAACCCTTCCAGGATCAGAAGGACTGCACGGATGTCAACTGGAGGGAAGCCTCCGCGTCACTGCTTGGCACCACGGACACCTCCTCCACACACCAAGAATCCCTTCCATACCTTTATCCATAACCATGCAGGAAAAGAAGACTCCAAGTGGGAAGAATGGAAAAAGAATCACAAGACCTGGGATCCACAAACTGAAATGATTATGGGCCGTATTGAGCACAACTCATAGTTGATTTGTACTCTCACCTTCGAGATTGAGGACTTTGGGAAATTGATCAAAGAGCTCATCAAGAGGATACCACCACGACCTAAGGAGTAATTCGTCATCAGGTTAGGCATCCCCTTGGTTTGTTCCAAGCTTGGGGGAGTGCCGTGGTATCATATCACTATCTTCTATCTTTTTACCTTATTAGTAGAGTCATATCATGAATAGAGGAGTTAATGTAATATGGTTTGCATTATGGAAGTGTCCCCTCTCTCGTTAGATATGTATCCCTTGGTGTGAGTTTCTGTTATGGAATATTAATGAGAAGTTCTATCATTCACTCTTTTGCATAACTTATGTTAGTTTTCAATTCGTGGTTATATGATTGATCTTGTTGTTAGTATTGGTAGCACTCTGGGATCATTGATTTAATTTAGTTGGTTTTGGAAAACCTGGCTCGGTCAGTAGCAACACATTTTTGAGAGTTGAAAAGGAAAAGATAGAAGTACTCTAGAGAAAAATAATTTCATCATCTTTCTTTCTTGATTTGCTCATAACTCTAGTATTCTCTAGTTAAGATCTTTTGTGGTTCCATGGAAGATTGCATGTTTGTTTTTATCACTTGTATGTTTGTTTGTTTCCTTCAACTCTTATACTTGTTACCCAGCCTTGCTAGCCAAAAACTTGTACTATGAGAAATTCTTCTCGTGCATCCACCTTCCTTAAACCAAAACCTTTGTCATTTGCGTCCACCATACATACCTAGTAGCATTATTGCTATTCCAAGTAAATTCTTGTTTTGTCTACCTCCCAAATTAAACTTGTTATGCGAAAATTAGTGATTAAAGCTCTCACGAACTTGATGGCACACTTTACTTTCTTGCATTTAATAAACTTGAACCATTGTGCTCACCTATGTTGCGTATATGCTTGCGCTTTGTAAGTTGTGAATTAGCAGAACCATGCTGTCATGGGGAACACTTTCAACATTGCACTGGTACTTTGTACCAAGTTGATATCATGGTCTTTTGTCTATGGATGTCATCGGTGTCAAATGAAAGGGGAGCTTGTAACTCCATGGAGTTATGCATATTTGATAGAGAAACGCCTGGGCCACTGGTCTAATCCATGCTGACATGGTGGAAACCTACAGCGTAACCATAACGAGTATCTATGAAGCATTATTCTTATAAAAAAAGAGATTGAGAAAAAAAAGAGAAAAAGAAAAGAAAGAAAAAGAGATTATGAAAAGAGGAAAGAGAGAAAAAAAAAGCACCATATTCCCATGGTAAATAAGAAGATTGCTGAGGTACTTGTTGTCTACTTGCCTTGTCATTTTGATACGGGGATTCTTCCGTATCATCGGGCAAGGGGTACCCCGTTGGCGCTTCTCAATGATACACATATGCTTACGATGACAAGAACTTACCGGTGACTAAACTTGAGTAGCATGAGGAGCGGCCCTCGTATTCAAGGGACATGAGATTCTCAACTTACAACTTGTCAATGCATATCCTCATTTTTGATCACTTTAACCTTAATCACCTAAAGATGCCTATGATAGGGGCAATGAGAGATGAAAGCTAGTAAGTATCATAATTTTTGGGAGCTCTTTATGAGACTTTGAATCCCTGCTTCCCTCTTTGAAGGGCCTTTCTTTTAATTTGTAGTTGAGTTAGTAAACCTACCCCCTTCTATCTCGGCAAGTATTTTGAGTTGATGTGTTTCATTCATTCATATGATGATTTATTCAATCATGTTTCTTATGTTCCTTGCTTTGCACGTTGCTCTTATCTTGATGTTTACTACTTTGAAATCTTTCTTTGAAAAAACCAACTATTTGTGAACTCCAGCAAATTATCAACTATTCTTCGACCAAGAGCTAAGTTTGCCATTACCAATTATGATTCACTTTATGTATCTTTATTGTGTTTCCTTTACTCATTGCAAGTTGAGTTATATAATAGTGAGTTGTCTTCTATTATGATCTATGTATTTGATGAATTTGATGCTTCTTGTCCGTATTCTTTTATCGACTCTTCACTCCATAAACCTGAGGTCATGTTTATTGAGCTCAGTTTCGCTTGGGGACAAGCGAAGTCTAAGCTTGGGGGGAGTTGATACGTCCATTTTTCATCACTATTCTATGTCTTAATTCACTATTATTCATTGATATATTTCGTATTGAGAGGTGATACTTATGTTATTTCATCTATTTTTGCTTGGTTGATGACTTTTGGAGCATGGACCGCTGCAGTCAGGATTCTGATGGAAAAGGTGCTGTTTGGAGGCAAAATTCGGGAAGATTAGAAAATCCGGGAAAATATACGGAAAATCCTATTTTTCTAGAAGACTAAGGATGCCAGAAGATGGAGTGGAGGTGGGCCACAGGGGGCCCACACCACCCCATGGCGCGGGCAGGCCTAGGCCGCTCCTGGAGGTGGTGTGGACGCCCTGGCCCACTCCAGCGTCTCCCCTCTGGCGTATATCATCCTCCTGAAACCCTAAGACTCGAGGAGCGATCACAAAAAGATTCTGCTGCCTCTGCGGGGCGGAAAACACCGAGAGAGAAAGATCTCTCCGGTAGACAGATTTCTGCCGGGGGAGTTCCTTCCCAGAGAGGGGAGATCATCGCCATCAACACCACCATCAAGCTGGACTTCATCGGGATCATCATCATCATCATCACCACCATCATCACCATCAGCACCCTCATCACCATCTCCATATTGTTGTAACAATTGATTTGAATCTTGCATAGTTCATAGGGGAAACTTTCCCGGTGTTGATTACTCTTTGTAGTTGATGCTATTGAGTGAACCATTGCATTATTGTTTATGTTCAGATTGTTCTACATCATTATTCCATCTCTGATCATGATCCATATGATGTCTTGTGAGTAGTTTGTTTTGTTCTTGAGGACATGGGAGAAGTCTTGTTGTTACTAGTGGAGTTGCATCGAGAAAGATTCAATAGATTGTTATTTAAGTTGTGGTGTACTTCTTCTAGTGGTGTCATGTGAACGTCGACTACATGACACTTCACCTATAAGGGCCTAGGGGAATGCATTGTCTATTTGGCTACTAATAGTAGGGGTTGCCGGAGTGACAGACCTGAACCCCCGTTAGGAAACCATTGCACAAGGGACGTAAGGGTCTTAGAGTTTAAAGTTGTGGTTAGGTTTCTACCTTAATTACTTTCTTGTACTTGCGGATGTTTGCAAGGGGTATAATCACAAGTATGTATTAGTCTTGGATGGGGCGGTACATTAGCACAGGTTCACCCACACAACACTTAGCAAGCTAGAGAAGATTAATCAACTATATGAAGCGAAAGCACTTGACAGTCTTCCCATGTGTCCTCGAGAACATTTGGTCATCTTAAGTAATACAACCGGCTTGTCCTTTGCTCCATAAAGGATTGGGCCACTTGCTGCATTTATTCCTACTGTCTTTTATTTACTCGTACTTTCTTTACTTGCTTCATCAAAAACCCCTAAAAATCCGTTTGCTAAGTATTTGTAGAGAATTCCTCATCCATACCACTAGCCAGCACCTTCTGCTCCTCGTTAGGTTCGACACTCTTAGTTATCGAAAATACTGCGATACACCCCCTATACTTGTGGGTCATCATGTTGCTGAGTAAAGATAACGTTTGCAGCAGGAGACGAGGCTCGTGGCGGTGATGACATCGCATCTAGTCAAGATTTCTTCAAGGGGGCCATCGGAAAACACCCTAGAAGTGTCACTGTCATCGATCAATTGGTCCATCCTGAGGAAGATCTTGAGTAGGTGGGGGCGTGGCATTTGGTTTTTATTGGGGGTTTTGGAGGAGAGAGCTAGCGGCAGATGGCAGGGCAAGACGGAAAATAGTGTATCAAACTGGGCGCTGGAGCTAGCGGCAGATGGCATGGCGGCGTTGGCGCATTCCTGTATTGGTGTGCGGGTGGTAATGGCCCTCGCCGAGATGCTGGAGGTGAAGTGAGGATGGAGATCGAGCCAAAGAGAAATACGGAATGAAATAAAACCAAGCGTGCCTTCTTTCTCTCTGCTAAATCTATTGTGCCTTTCGAACTGGGCTACGGAGATGCTCCGAAAGTGGCCTGGCAGCGTTGGCGTGTGCTAAAGGTGGGCAAGTGGGAATCAGCGAGAAGATGGAGAGGAAGAGGATGGAGAGAAAAGCAAAATACTAGTAGAATAAATCGATTGCTTCCTACCGAGTGTGATTTTTCTCTCTTCTCTGCGTTTCCTGGTGCCTATCGAGTAAATAGGTCATGCCTTTATAGTCTAGGAGTAGTACAACATAAGCTAGCCTAGCATGGGATGGAGCTGTACAATCCTCTCAAATAAATGGTCATGGCAGAGAGATGGTTTGGAGTATACTCGGAGCTCCTCTTGCCGAACGTAATAATCCTTGGATCTTCTGCATTCATCATCTTGTGCAGTCACATTTGGAACAAGTACTACTGTACTACTACTACTGTAACTAAAAAACATATAAAGGTTCCACCGGTAATTAAGGAACCAAAACTGGAATACTACTACTCTTAAACTCTTGTGTAGTACAACAACAAAATGCTCACAAAATGGGCTACCAGTACGACAGTACCATCTGTACACCCACACGCTGCCACCTCACATAAGCTTGCCTGTCACACCTCCAATTTCCTCTCCCCTGTTGTCCTCTACGCCCCCGTTACTGGATCCAAAATCGAACATCTCCCAATTCAATAAAGAAAAAAGTCAACAATCTCTCAAAAACATCAACCATCCACCAAAATAAAATCCATTGTCTAATGCTTCCCGTTCATTATGAACGGACGATCGCTATTGCTCGAGCGCCGTGCTTGAGTAGTAGTCATCTGAGCTACTGGTTGTAGCTCCACAAAAGCACGTGCCTGGAAGCGCCATAAGAATTTATTCTCTGTTAGTGGCTGAATAAGATCGACGATATACAATACCAAATCAACAAGTCAGTGGCTTTATCTGTCTGACTAGTGTGAGCTGACACGAGTGGTGACCAGCTTGAAGCGCAGCGGAACATGTGCCTTTAAGGCATAGAGTACGTACACCTCCGTTCTGATTTAGGATGGTCACATAATGCTAAATAACTTAGACTACTCCAGTAACTTGCACATGTACCTTCATCATAGTGGGTAACAACATGTGTGTAGTGTCACGCAAAGGCCTAATTAATTAGGTTGTACTTCCTCCATTTATAAATATAAGACGTTTAAGCTTTGTGAATCGAATGTATCTAGACGTCTTTTAGTGTATGTGTAGAGGTTAAGAGTGAACTTATACACTAAAAGGCGTCTAGATACATTCATTTCACAAAGCTAAATGCCTTATGTTTCTGAGAGGAGGGAGTAGAATCATCTACTACTAGTCTTGGTATGTGTGATGTTATGGTAACTAGCTAAGTTTTTACGTCACTTTCTTTATTCGTTAATTAACTCTGGAAAGACATTTAATTTGTGACAAGTATCTACGCATACTTGTAGTTCAAGTTTGTCAAGATGCAAAATCTTAGGAAGAAGTTGAACCTCTTGTCAAAAGTCTCTATGGTTTCTAATATGGAGTATATTAATTGACTGTCCGATGGGTTCCTCCAAAAGCTTTTTCATAAAACTTTTAAAGCGAGCTAGAATTTACTTATAGTTCAAATTTGACCTAATTTTGATGAATCTACTTAGAGTTAGCTAGGAAGTTTGAAAACTTATAAAACATAGGAATCGTTAGTACAACATGTCGGTCCACTATATATACTAGTAAGTTGCATGTGCCTTGCATGTTAGACACAGATAGTAGACATATGACATATCATCACTATATAAAATTATAATTTGTAAAGCACACAAAATTATAAATTTGATCAACATCTATAAAGTATGGGTGTAAATTTGGTCCTTGTACTTTGTATCATCATGTGTAGAAGTCAAATATTATTAGCTACCTAACACAAGAATATTTTGATAACATGGTCTAGATAAACAAGGGAGTAGATTCTAGTATAATGGAGAAGTATGTTTTGAGGTTTGTGCATAGCATTCATTATGCCGAAGACTATCAATAGAATCTTCTAGATGCTAGAATGGAAAAGAAGATCCAATAGCTAGAAATGCTAGGATTCGCAAGTCTTGATCCAACGGTCAACATTCAAAGTTATTCATACACTATATAGTGGTTTTTAGTGAAGACTATCAATAGAATCTTCAAGATGCTAGAATGGAAAAGAAGATCCAACGACTGAAAATGTTGGGATTCGTGACTCTTGATCCAACAGTCAATATTCAGTAAGTTGTTTGTACACTATATAGTAGTAAAGTTAAGGATTATTAGCTACTAGTAAGTTGCACAGGAGACTCAGATAGTAAACGTATGACATATCATCACTAGATAAAATTATAATTGGTAAAGCACAAAGAATTATAAATTTGATCAACATCTATAAAGTATAGGTGTATATTTGATCCTTGTAGAAGTCAAATATTATTAGCTACCTAACACATGAATTTTTTGATAACATGGTCTAGAGAAACAAGGGAGAATATTCTAGTATGGTGGAGAAGTGTGTTTTGAGGTTTGTGCATAGCATTCATTATGCCGAAGACTATCAATAGAATCTTCTAGATGCTAGAATGTAAAATAAGATCCAACAGCTAGATATGCAGGGATTCGAGAGTCTTGATCCAACGGTCAACATTTAAAGTTATTCGTACATTATATAATGGTAAGATAAGATAAGATAGTAGTAAGTTGCACGTGCCCTGCACGTGAGGCTCAGATAATAGATGTTTGGCATATCATCACTATATAAAATTATAATAGGTAAAGTGGAAAAAATATAAATTTAATCAACATCTATAAAGTATGGGTGTATATTTGGTTCTTCTACTTTGTATCATCATGTGTAGAAGTCAAAGATTATTAGCTACCTAACACTTGAAATTTTTGGTAACATGGTCTAGAGAAACGAGGGAGAAGATTCTAGTATGATGGAGAAGTGTGTTTTGAGAGGTTTATGCATAGTGCATTCATTGTGTTCAAATAATATCAACAGAATATTCTAGATAATAGAATGGAAAAGAAGACCCAATGGCTGGAAATGTTAAAATTTGCGAGTCTCGATCCAACGGTCAATATTCAAAGTTATTCATGCACTATATAGTGGTAAGATAAGATGTCTAAAAACATGGCTTGTGGCATTCAGATCCATACTCTTCAGATTGTCTTTACAGAAAGGAACAATCTCGTCGTCACTCAGAATATTAAGAATGATATTTCCTGATATTTGGAAACTCACATCGATAAAATTGTTTTCTACAAGAATATACACCCGTATCCCTCCGAAAAGACAATTAATTCAAGAGAAATCTATCGCATTTACTTGTAGCTCAAGTTTGATCTAATTTCGTTAAATTGTCAAGATGAAAATCTTAGCAAGAAGTTGAACTTGTTGTAAAAACTATCGGTGGTGGTTTGTGATATATTAAATCAGCCTCCAATGGTTACCTCCAAATAACGTAAAACTTTCAATGCAACCTACAATTTACTTGTAGTTCAAAATTGAACTAATTTCAATAAATCGACAGAAAATTAATTTCAAGTGGGCAAAGTTAGCTATAGGAATAAGTTTGAAAACTCATAAAACATGGGAATCATAAGTACAACATGCGGGTCCACTATATATGTTTGAAAGATTGGCTTGTGGCATTTAGGTCCATATTCTTCGGACTTTGTTTACGAGAACAAACAATAATCTCATCATCACTCGGAAAATTGAGAATGTTCGTTCCTGATTGTTGGAAACTCACACCAGCGGTACTGATTACTACAAGAAGATGTATCCATCTACCTCCGAAGAGACATTTAATTAAAGAAAAATCTATCGCGCTTGCTCGTAGCTCTAGTTTGAGCTAATTTTTCGTTAAATTTTCAAGATGCAAAATCTTAATTAGAAAGGAGTTAAACACCTATTGTCAAAACTCTCGGTTGTTTTCTGATATATTAAACGAGCCCCCATTGGGTACACCTCCAAAAGTTTTTTGTAATTCTTTAGAAGCAACCTACAATAATTTAGTTTTTGTAGTTCAAGTTTGACCAAATTTCGATAAATATAGGCATGAAGTCATTCAAGTGGGGCAAAGTTCATTAGCTATATAGGGAAACATGGGAATCCTAAGTAAAACACGTTGGTCCACTTAATATGTCTAAAAGCTTGGCTTATGGCATTGAGATCCATATTCTTCAGACTTTCTTTACATAAAAGAACCATCTCATCATCATAGTTAGAAACTCACACTGATGACATTGTTTACTACAAGAAGATGCACCCATCTACCTACGAAAATATATTTAATTCAAGAGCAATCTATCGCGCTTACTTGTAGCTCAAGTTTGATCTAATTTCGTTAAATCGACAAGAAGTCACCGAAGTGTGCAAATTTGCTAGGAATCTTGAAAAATCCTAGTACTAAAAACTTGGGCATTACGTATATGAAACCATTGGTCTAGTTTGTGTGATAATTGGGGTGGTTCATTTTCTCTTAACTGTAGTAGGTCTCCTAGGATAGAGGTGCTTGAGAGTTAACACGATCGATGGAAGTACAACTTACATCAAGGACCACATAAAAAACTAAAAATTGCATAAAAGTCCATCCATTTAACACAATGACCCTAAAACTGAATAATGAAGTGTGTGTGTCTTGTGCTTTGCGCATACTAGCATTCATCGTGCTAAAGACTATCAATCGAATCTTTCTCGATGCTAAAGGAAAATAGAAGATCTAACGGTTAGCAATGTTTGGATTTGCTAGTCTTGATCCAATGGTCAATGTTCGAAATTAATTTCTACACTATACAATGGTGGTATGGTATTGTAAGAGATAAGACAAGATAAAGATAAGATAAGAAGTACCATGAATGTCCGATCTAATGGTTGGTCTCATATGAGCGAGGTGCTTGAGAGTAAAGACGGTCAGTGGAAGTACATGTCACATCAAGGACCTCATAAAAATGAAAATTCCATCCAAGTCCATGCATGCATTTAGCACAAGGACCCTGAAACTGAGCAATGAAGTGTGTTGAGGTTTATGCATACTAGCGTCTATTGTGCTAAAGACTATCAGTAGAATCTTTCTAGATGCTAATAATGGAAAATAAGATCCAACAGTTAGCAAAGTTTGGATTTGCCAGTCTTAATCCAATGGTCAATGTTCAAAGTTTGGATTTGCCAGTCTTGATCCAACGGTCAATGTTCAAAACAGGTTCAAAATTGCCTTCCCTCACGATCTTTGGCCGATATTTTGAATAACCTTCCCTCTCGATGTTTGGGAAGCAAGTGAAAATTTCGAAAACCGGTAAAGTTAGAATTTTTGTGCCACCAAGGACCAAAGTGGTTTCCTTCCTATGTACTCCTCGTCCCTACTCCACACCAACACGCGGCTGCCGAACATGCTAGAGGCACAGAGCTGCCATACCAAGGCACACATGCGCAGTGCCAGACTGTGGATGAGGGTAGAGAGATCAGCCGGACTGGTGCGCGAGGGTAAAGGGGACGAGAGATGGAGCATAGGGAAGGAGAGAGAAAACACACGATTTGTTTTGCGTGCATAGGTATTAAAATTTACTACTAGTAGAGTGTACACTGTAAGGCCTTAGGAGTACCTCGTGTCAGAAACCCATCATAACTTTGCTCTGACATGGAACCGCCTTCAACTTCTCTTCGCTGCTGTCCTCTTCCCCTGCCAACGTTTTATTCTCTCAACATGTACAGCGCGTGGACAGAGGTGACCATATGTCTAAGCAAAGAAATATACTACTCCCGCATTGTGTAAAAAACACACCTTAATAAGGCTCAAATAGTAAACGTATGACATATCATCACTATATAAAATTATAATTGGTAAAGCACAAAAAATTATAAATTTGATCAACATCTATAAAGTATGGGTGTATATTTGGTCCTTGTACTTTGTATCATCATGTGTAGAAGTCAAAGATTATTAGCTACCTAGCACTTGAAATTTTTAATAACATGGTCTAGAGAAACGAGGGAGAAGATTCTAGTCTGATAGTGGTAAGATAGTGGTAAGATAAGATAAGATAAGATCCAACAGTCAATATTCAAAGTTATCCGTACACTATATAGTGGTAAGATAAGATAAGATCATGTAGAAGTCAACGATTATTAGCTACGAGGGATAAGATTATAGTATGATGGAGAAGTGTCTTTTGAGATTTGTGCATAGCATTCATTATGCTGAAGACTATCAGTAGAATTTTCTAGATGCTAGAATGGAAATGAAGATCCAATGTCTGGAAATGTTGGGATTCATGAGTCTTGATCCAATGGTAAATATTCAAAGTTATTCGTACACTATATAGTGGTAAGATAAGATAAGAAATCTCTATCTCTAATACTATAGTGGAGTAGTTTTGAACTGGGTCCATAGCACCAATCCTGACCGTTGGGCTGTTGGATCCAATGGTTCAGAGAAGCTGGATTCGTGTTGAATAGTACCTAGAGCAAACTCCACCATGCATGTTCTAGAACCATCATGTCACCACCCCCAAAATTTCATAGTACAGTAGACTGTATTCTCTCTACTTATTACTACTATAGTGGAGCAGTTTTGAATTGGATCCATAGCACTAATCATGACCGTTGGGCTGTTAGATCAAATGGTTCAGCGCAACTAGATTCGTGTTGAATAGTACTCCCTCCGCCAAAATATAAGGCGCCTAAGGATTATTCAAAATTCAACATTTTTTTAAGTTCGACCTTGATTATACACAAAAATATAAAAAATTAGAATACTATATTAATATCAATAGATTCACCATAAAAGTATATTTTCTTAATATGTCCATTTAGTATTGTAGATGTAGATATTTTTTTCTAAATATTTGGTCAAAGTTAGTAAGGTTTTACTTTTGACAAATCCTTAGGCGCCTTATATTTTGGGACGGAGTGAGGGAGTACAGACCTAGATGCTAAAATGGAAAAGAAGATCCCACGGTTAGCAATGTTTGGATTTTCCAGTCTTGATCCAACTGTTAATGTTCAAAGTTAATCTCTACACTATATGGAGTGGTATGGTATTGTAAGAGATAAGAGACAACATAAAGATATGATAGAAGTACTGCGAGTGGTCGATCTAATTGTAGGTCTCGTAAGAGCGAGGTGCTTGAGAGTTAACACGGTCGGTGGAAGTACAAGTTACATTAAGGACCTCACAA
This sequence comes from Avena eriantha, assembly GCA_910589775.1. Taxonomy (NCBI): domain Eukaryota; kingdom Viridiplantae; phylum Streptophyta; class Magnoliopsida; order Poales; family Poaceae; genus Avena; species Avena eriantha. The sequence continues at coordinate 517,676,566 of OU342743.1, read as the reverse complement.
AAAATGAAAATTGCATCCAACAAGTCCGTGCATTTAGCACAATGACCCTTAAACTGAGTAATGAAGTACTATGTGTTTTGAGGTTTGTACATACTAGTGTTCATCATGCTAAAGACTATCAGTAGAATCTTTCTAGATGCTAAGAATGGAAAAGAAGATCCAACGGTTAAAAATGTTTGGATTTTCTAGTGTTGATCCAATGGTCAATGTTCAAATAAGTTAATCCCTACACTATTTAGTGGTGGTATGCATGGTATTGTAAGAGATAAGGGACAAGCAAAAGGTAAGATAACAAGTACTATGAATGGCCGATCTAATGGTAGGTCTCATAGGAGCAAGGTGATTGAGATTTAACACGGTTGGTGGAAGTACAATTTACATTAAGAACCTCGTAAAAAATGAAAATTCCATCCAAGTCCATGCATTTTAGCACCAGGGCCCTTACACTAAGCAATGAAGTACTATGTGTTTTTAGGTTTGCGCATACTAGCGTTCATCATGCTAAAGACTATCAATAGATCGAATCTTTCTTGATGCTAAGAATGGAAAAGAAGATCCAACAGTTAGCAATGTTTGGATTTGATAGTCTTGATCGAACTGTTAATGTTCAAAGTTAATCTCGACACTATATGTAGTGGTATGGTATTGTAAGAGATAAGAGACAAGATAAAGATAAGATAGAAGTACTGCGAATGGCCGATCTAATGGTAGGCCTCGTAAGAGCGAGGTGCTTGAGAGTTAACATGGTGGGTAGAATTACAATTTACATCAAGGACCTCATAAAAAATGAAAATTGCATCCAAGTCTATGCATTTATCACAAGGACCCTAAAACCGAGTAATGAAGTACTGTGTGTTTTTAGGTTTGTGCATACTAGTGTTCATTATGCTAAAGACTATCAATAGAATCTTTATAGATGCTAAGAATGGAAAAGAAGATCCAACGGTTAGCAATGTTTGGATTTTCCAGTCTTGAGATCCAACGGTCAATGTTCAAAATAAGTTAATCCCTACACTATGTAGTGGTAGTATATATGGTATTGTAAGAGGTAAGTGACAAGATAAAGATAAGAAGTACTGTGAATGACCGGTCTAATGGTAGGTCTGATAAGAGCGAGGTGCTCGAGTGGTCAGTGGAAGTACAAGTTACATCAAGGACCTCATAAAAATGAAAATTCCATCCAAGTCCATGCATTTGGCACAAGGACCCTAAAACCGAGTAATAATGAACTACTGTGTGTTTTGAGGTTTGCGCATACTAGTGTTCATCGCGTTAAAGACTATCAGTAGAATCTTTCTAGATGCTAAGAATGGAAAAGAATATCCAATGGTTAGCAATGTTTGGATTTGCTAGTATTGATCCAACGGTCAATGTTCAAAGTTAATCGGTTAGCAAAGTTTGACCTAATTTCATGAAACAGTGAGGAAAATTTGACCTAATTTCATTAAATAGTTAGGATGCAAAATCTTAGCAAGAAGATGAACCTGTCATCAAAACTCTCGTTGGTTTCTGATATATATTAATTGACCCTTCCTCCCGATGGGTACCTCCAAGAGCTTTTTCTTAAAACTTTTAAAGCAACCTACAATTTACCTATAGTAGTCTAAATCTATATCTAATAATAAAAGAAGGAGCGTTTCTCTCTTCGTCCGTCGCAATGCGCTTTGGTCTATCGTCAAATGCGCCTTCCTACCAGCACCGCTTCCGTGACTCCTTAGTCGACTCGATTCAATTATACCTAAGCATAGAAAGTTCAATACCTTTTACGCTTTCGTCTGTTCGGCTATGAGTTTCTGTCCGAAACGTTTTAAGCGTCTGGACTCATGCACATGTCCTATTCTCCTACGTGGCTCCCAACGTTGCATGGGCGCGGTCACCAAAACAATAGAGAAACCGATGTTGTATTGTCCCCTAATCCAAATTCAAATAGTAGAAAGATTACACGTTGTGCTTATCCCTATATACGACGCCTAGAATTGTTATGTATGTACTCCCTCCGTTTGGAAATATAAGACATTTTAACTTTGTGCAAGTATCGAGACATTTTTTAGTGTATAGATTCATTCCGAATTTCTATGAACCTATATACTAAAAGATGTCTAAATACATTTGATTCACAAAGCTAAAACGTCTTATATTTCCGAACGGATGGAGTAGTAGTACTACATGTTATGTGTGGGGAGATGATTTAACGATGATACGGCTTCCGCTGCAAGGACAACCGCGTGGCTCTGAGTCGCATAGGAGAGATGATAAAGCGCCATAGCTGCGGGACAAAAAAAGGGAGAAGCACGCCAAAGGACCACGATTCCCCTGATTCCACTGGATGTCACCGACGTTCAGAATCAATTGGCCATGTACCTCCTCCTGTCCGCCGATGCACCCCGGAATCCCAATGTTCTCCCTATCGACCCTGCACCACCTCCATCTCAACACACCGCCGTCTTTGTGCCCCCACGCGATGCCCACAATGACCTCCCCGTTCGGCCGTTCTCTCGCATTGCAGCATGGTGGCCATAACTAGCGTGGCAAAGCTCAGCCTGACAGTGTTGTATCTGACGCATCACATGGTGCCTTCCATTGAGAAGGAGAACACATCCGGCAGTCAACATATAATTATCCCCACCTAGGTGACGACACATTGAAACACACGTGAAGCCCAGATTAATGCATTATCTAGAATTGGATTGCATGTATAACCAGGAAGGCATGAATGAAGCACCGTTTTTGTATTGTGTTTTTCCCATTAGGACATAAAAATTTTAGGGAATAATAGAGGCTATTTTTAGATATTGATTTGGACCAAAGAGGAAATTAATATTTGGCCTTTATTTATTTCTATTTTTCTAACTTTCGAATAAATTTTAGAAATGGAAAAGGAAGAAGGATGTGGTTCCTAGGATTTTAAAACGGTAAACACTTTTTGAAATCATAGAAAACTGAGGCTAAGGTTATGTCGGTTTGTAAATTTTAGGTTATGCCAATAACTTTTATCCGAAATTGATTATTTTCTCCTGTCGCAATACACGGGCATGTTTGCTAGTTTTACCTAATTTCGATAAATCGACATAAAATCATTCAAGTGGGTGAAGTTAGCTAGGAAATTTGAGAACTGATAAAACATGGGGAAATCGTAAGTACATCGTGTTGGTCCACTATATATGTGTGAAAACTTGGCTTGTGGCATTCAGATCCATAGTCTTTGGATTTTCTTTAGGGGAAAGAACAATCTAGTCATCACTTGAAAAATTAAGAATGTTCTTTCCTAAGATAGTGGGAAACTCACACTAGCGGCATTGTCTACTACAAGAATATGCATCTATATCTACCTCCGAAAAGAATTTTAAATCAAGAGGAATCTATTGCACTTACTTGTAGCTAAAGTTTGGCCTAGTTTTCTTAAACTAGCAAGATGCAAAATCTTAGCAAGAAGTTGAATTTGTCGTCAAAAATCTTGTTGGATGGTTTCTCATATATTAATTGTGAACCCCTGATGGGTACCTTCAAAAGCTTTTTCGTAAAACTTTCACAGTAACCTACAATTTACTTATAGTAGTTCAAATTTGACCTAATTTTGATAAATCGACATACATTCAAGTGGGCGAAGTTAGGTAGTGAATTTGAGAATTCATAAAACACAGGAAATGATAAGTCAATATGTTGGTCCACTTTATATATATATATGTGTGTGTGTGAAAACTTGGCTTCTGGCATTTAGATCGATATTCTTCGAACTTCATTTACGAGAGAGAAATTCACCCCGTCTACCCGAAATGGACACGACCTTTGTAATTATTTAACTTGAAACCCAAGTATGTTAACACATCGCTGGTCATATTGTGAAGCAGTGTTTTTAAACCTCGTCAAAATTCATGTTTATCATTTACAGAAGAGGACACCATACATATGTGCTTAACATTTTTTATTGTTTTCTTTACTTTTCTTTAATTTATCCCAATAAACGGGACGAGTGATGCAGATATGACCTTGACATTAGTAACTTGGCTTAGTATGTGAACAATGTTCATACATGGTTATGACCATATTGTGTAGAAGGTTTTTCGAAAGTTGTCCAAATCCATGTTTGTAGTTTTCGTCCAAACAAGCACAAATATAAGAGGACACCATTTAAATTTCAACTATGTATCATTACCACCCCCCTCCCGCCAAAAAAAACTATGTATCATGACACACATTGAAATAAGTATTTTCATATAGTACTAACATGTGCTAGAAATTATCTATATTTTGCTAGAATACAGTGAGTGCACTCTAGGCCAAATTATCCAGATGTACTTAATTAGTAAAAACAAATCCTATCATTTGGAAATTGAAAAGCATTTTCCAAAAAGTTCAGAACTCTCATTGACAATATTATTTACCAAAGCCAAGATGCTTCGTAGAATGAGATATAGTAAACTGCCCGCCTCTTCTCTAGACGCCATTTAATTTTGCACTCGGGCATGCTTCTTCGTTGGGGGCGGGAAGAGACCTCCTCTTCTTCGTCCTCGGCCTCCTCCCCATCATCGTCCTCGGCCTCCTCCCCATCATCGTCCTCGGCCTCCTCCCTGTCGTCGTCTTCGACCTCCTTCTAAAGCTCGGCGTTTGTGGTGGTGTCCCTTCGAAAAAGCGCTATCAGTGGCTATCTTCTTTATCAGAGGAGTCAGACAGCGGCGGCAGCCATGGCCCTTCGACTGAGTCTGGGATTCTAGGTGGAGTTTTAGGGCCTTTCCCATTTGTCAGGTCAATCGACGTGTTCTGGAGAGTGTTGTCATACGACATTTTGGAAGTAAATAAAGAGAGATCGAGTTCTAAGCAACGGTGGGTTGGGTGTTTTGGGTGAAAGTAGGGGTGCATACTGTTGCAATTTATAATGTCTATTTATAGTCGTGCTTGTCTTAATACCCTGAAAACTATCCCAAAATATCATAAATAGATTGTACTAGACTCGTCCTGTCAACAAAAAAGGATTATACCAGACTTGTCGGTTCTTAATTTTCTCATACCAGAGAATTCAGGAGGTTCCCCGCTTTATCCAAAAATGAAGAGAATCATGCAGATCATGCTAAATTACTCGGTGTCTCTTACTTCCTCCATTAAAACTTAAGTGTCTATAGTAGCACATACTTATCTAGCTACAATACTACTAGTATACGTATACTCTTCACAAAGTTGCATCACCGAACTTGATTGATGGTGATATGGTGTGGGCCTCATCTTTTTCTGCACCGCTGCATCTCAGACTAGAAGTATAATCATTGCGTGAAAGCTTACACAGGAAGGAAGGAGAAATGGAGAGGATAGTGGATGGATGGTAAGAGGGGGCGAAGGAGAGAGAAAGTCTACTACCTAGTAGTATTGTACTAGTACCGCGTGTCACGCCCCATGGTAATATGTACTAACTTTTAGCCGAAGTTAGATAGGAACCATGATCAACTATAGTATGTGTGAAACCATTGGCTTGTGGCATTCTAAACCATATTATTTGGACTTTCTTCACACAAAAAATCACCGTCCTCACTGGGAAAATTGAAATTCTTTTTTTCCTAATTGTTGAAAACTCCCACATGCAACAATGCTTACTACACCAAGATGCACCCATGTACCAAACTATCATGGGAACTCTACCAAATTGTAAACTATGATGTCAATATGGCCTTGATGACCTTGGTCGTTCGGGTTGAAATAAACCCGATAGTGTCCATACACATGGTAGGACAATATTGTGAAGCTATTTTTCCAAAACTTTTCTAATCCCATGATTACAGTTTTAATGGCATGTGGTGCACAAAACATGATAGGACCTAAACCTTTTGTTTTTTGTTTTTCGTTTATTCAATGTGATCAATGTTCAAAATGGAAAAGTTTGAATTTTTGTGCCACCAAGGACCAAAGTGGTTTCCACCCTATGTACTCCTCGTCCCTACTCCACACCAATGCGTGGCTGCCGAACACACCAGAGACACTGAGCCGCCGTACCAAGGCACACATGCGCAGCGCCACGCTGTGGATGAGGGGAGAGAGATCAGCCGGACCGGTGTGCGAGGGGAAAGGGCAGGAGAGATGGAGCATAGAGAAAGAGAGAGAAACCACACGATTTGTTTTGCGTGCATAGGTCCTAAAATTTAATACTAGTAGAGTGTGCACTGTAAGTCCGCATGAGTACCTCGTGTCAGAAACACATCATAACTTTTCTCTAACATGGAACCGCCTTCAACTTCTCTTCGCTGCTGCCCTCTTCCCGTGCCAACGTTTTATTCTCTCAACATGTACAGCGCGTGGACAGAGGTGACCATATGTCTAAGCAAAGAAATATACTACTCCCGCATTGTGTAAAAAACACACCTTAATAAGGCTCAAATAGTAAATGTATGACATATCATCACTATATAAAATTATAATTGGTAAAGCACAAAAAATTATAAATTTGATCAACATCTATAAAGTATGGGTGTATATTTGGTCCTTGTACTTTGTATCATCATGTGTAGAAGTCAAAGATTATTAGCTACCTAGCACTTGAAATTTTTAATAACATGGTCTAGAGAAACGAGGGAGAAGATTCTAGTCTGATGGAGAAGTGTGTTTTGAGAGGTTTATGCATAGTGCATTCATTGTGTTCAAGACTATCTATTGAATCTTCTAGATGTTAGAATGGAAAAGAAGATCCAACAGCTAGAAATGCTAGATTCGCAAGTCTTGATCCAACGGCCAATATTCAAAGTTATCCGTACACTATATAGTGGTAAGATAAGATAAGATCATGTAGAAGTAAACGATTATTAGCTACGAGGGAGAAGATTCTAGTATGATGGAGAAGTGTGTTTTGAGGTTTGTGCATAACAGTCATTATGTTGAAGACTATCAATAGAATCTTCTAGATGCTCGAATGGAAAACAAGATCCAACGGCTAGAAATGCATGGATTCACAAGTCTTTATCCAAAGGTCAACATTCAAAGTTATTCGTACACTATGTACTGGTTTGTAATGAAGACTATCAATAGAATCTTCAAGATGCTAGAATGGAAAAGAAGATCCAACGACTAGAAATGTTGGGATTCGCGAGTCTTGATCCAACGGTCAATATTCAAAGTTGTTAGTACACTATATAGTGGCAAGATCATGTAGAAGTCAACGATTATTAGCTACTAGTAAGTTGCTCCCGAGACTCAGATAGTAGACATATGACATATCATCACTATATACAATTATAATTGGTAAAGCACAAAAAATTATAAATATTATCAACATCTATAATTGGGTATACATTTGGTCCTTGTACTTTGTATCATCATGAAGAAGTCAAAGATTATTAGCTACCTAACACATGATTTTTTTGATAACATGGTCTAGAGAAACAAGGGAGAAGCTTCTAGTATGACGGAGAAGTGTGTTTTGAGGTTTGTGCATAGCATTCATTATGCCAAAGACTATCTATAGAATCTTCTAGATGCTAGAATGGAAAAGAAGATCCAACAGCTAGAAATACAGGGATTCACGAGTCTTGATCCAACGATCAACATTTAAAGTTATTCGTACATTATATAGTGGGCTACAATCAGATTCCGCAAAAATACTATCTCATCTCTTTCACGGGATGATGGTTCGATGGTGTTTGAGCACCATGAAAAAGCAGGCCTCTTACGCCAATTCTTCAGAGACAGACTGGGCGTTTCAGACCCCATTGATGCCACTTTTAATTTCTCTGATTTTGTGCACAGAAGGGAGGGTTTGGAAGATTTATCTATACCCTTTTCCCATGAGGAGCTCGACTCGATTGTTGCTGATATGCCATGCGATAAAGCGCCAGGGCCGGACGGATTCACTGGACTGTTTATCAAAACCTACTGGCCTATTATCAAATTTGATTTCTATAAGCTGTGCCACGATCTCTGGGTAGGGGATGTCAATTTGCAGAGTATTAATGATGCATACATTACTCTGATTCCCAAGAATAATGCTCCAGTTATTCCTAAAGACTTTCGACCAATTTCTTTGCTCAACTCTAGTTTGAAAATCCTAACCAAGCTGCTTGCCAATCGACTTCAGAAGAAAATTCTCTCTTTAGTCCATAAAAATCAATATGGCTTCCTAAAGAGCAGAATAATTCAGGATTGTATTGCTTGGGCATATGAATACATACACCAGTGTAAACAATCTGGGCAGGAGGTGGTTATCCTTAAGCTTGACTTTGCCAAGGCTTTTGACACTATCGAACATAAAGCCATTTCGGAAATTTTGAGATGCTTGGGCTTTGACAACCGTTCGATCAGTTGGCTCCAGTCTATTTTTTCTTCTGGTTCTTCTTCGGTTTGGCTGAATGGAGTTGCTGGTAATAAATTTTCGTTTAAAAGAAGCGTGCGCTAAGGAGATCCTTTCTCCCCAACTATGTCTGTGGCTAGAGCTGATTTACTTCAATCGATGATCAATAAATTGGCTCTCTCGGGAATTCTGACACCTCCTTTGCCAATCCCCAATACTGATTTTCCCATCGTACAATACGCCGACGACACTCTCTTAATTCTTCAGGCATGTCCAACCCAACTGCTTGCTCTCAAGAATTTGCTTGATGTCTTTGCTGCGGCGACTGGCCTCAAGGTTAACTATTCAAAATCATGCTTAATGCCAGTCAATGTTCATGATCAGAAACTCAGATTACTTGCAGCCTCTCTTGATTGTGCTACTGGGTCTCTTCCTTTTTCTTATCTGGGCCTTCCGCTTGGCACCACTAAACCTACTGTCCAAGATATGACCCCTATTGTGGATCATATTGAAAGGAGATTAAATGCCAGCGCCCGATTTCTTGATTATGGGGGGAGATTGACTCTGGTGACCTCAGTGCTTTCCTCGCTGCCCACTCATTACCTTTGCTATGGGCTAAAAAAGATGATTCTTCGTTAGTAGTTTCTCTCGCTGCTTGGTCGACGGTTTGCCAACCCAAAAAGCATGGAGGACTTGGCGTAATGAATCTGGAACTTCAAAATAAAGCTCTTCTTATGAAGCAACTGCATAAATTTTATTGCAAAGAAGATTTACCATGGGTCCAATTGGTTTGGTCTTTATATGCACCAGGTGCACCTCATGCACAAAGCAAACGAGGATCTTTTTGGTGGCGGGATGTTTACAGCTCAATTTTTGATTACCGCAGTATCACTAAATGCACAACTGGCAATGGTGATTTGGTCCTTTTTTGGAAGGATTATTGACATGAAGGAGAGCTTCTTTGTGACAAATTCTCTCGATTATACTTGTATACCCTGAATGAAGATCTATCAGTTGCACAAGTGGCGAACGTACGGGACCTAAGTACCTTTTTTGCTCTACCTTTGCGGGCCGAAGCTTTCTGTGAATTACAGCAGGTCCAAAGTGCAATGCATACACTTACCATTGTTCGGGGGTGCCAAAGAAATTATGTCGTTTCCATGGGGATCGACGGATTTTTCTTCCGCAAAGTTCTATCATTTGATGTTTGCCTAGAGACCACAAGATGATGTGTTGAAGGCGATCTGGAATTCAAATTGTCTGCCTAAGTTACGTGTATTTGCCTGGTTATTATTCAAGGACAGATTGAATACAAAAGACATGATGCTCAGGCGACACTGGCAAATTGAGGAGGGGTCAGATTGTGTATTATGTTCACTGTGTACTATTGAATCCATAGACCATCTTTTTTTTGCATGTCCATTCGCTCAGTCATGCTGGGACTTGCTGAATATCAAGTGGGACTGCTCCTTGACAATCTCACAACGTTTTCTCATCACCAAAGGAGAATTTGAGGGCCCATGTTTTATGGAAATTGTAGTGTGCGTTGCTTGGAACATTTGGAAGGAAAGAAATGAGCTTATTTTTCAAGGAAAGGTTCCCTCGTTTGCTAGATGGAAAGTGAGATTTCAACACGACCTCCTCCTTCATCGGTTTAGGGTGAAACGGTCTGTGGTTCAAACACTACTTGACTGGTCGTCTACTTGTTTTACCTAGCTATATTTTTGTTACTTTTCTTCCACTTCCTCTCCCTTGATGTACCCTCTTTGTTGAACATTGTTGCTGTTGTCTCCTAATTTTTAATAGAAAATTTACACCGTAGGGGTTTTCCCCTACGGTAAGCAAGTCAAAAAAAAGATAAGATACTAGTAAGTTGCACGTGCCCTGCACATGAGGCTCAGATAATAGACGTCTGGCATATCATCACTATATAAAATTACAATAGGTAAAGTGGAAAAATATAAATTTGATTAACATCTATAAAGTATAGGTGTATATTTGGTATCATCATGTGTAGAAGTCAAAGATTATTAGCTACCTAACACTTGAAATTTTTGGTAACATGGTCTAGAGAAACGAGGGAGAAGATTCTAGTATGATGGAGAAGTGTGTTTTGAGAGGTTTATGCATAGTGCATTCATTGTGTCAAGACTATCAATAGAATCTTCTAGATCCTAGAATGGAAAATAAGATCCAATGGCTAGAAATGTTCAGATTCGTGAGTCTTGATCCAACGGTCAATATTAAAGGTTATTCGTACACTATATAGTGGTAAGATAAGATGTCTAAAAACATGGCTTGTGGCATTCAGATCCATTACTCTTCAGATTGTCTTTACAGAAAGGAACAATCTCGTCATCACTCGGAAATATAAGAATGATATTTCCTGATATTTCGAAACTCACATCGGCGACATTGTTTACTACAAGAAGATGCACCCGTCTACCTCCGAAAAGACAATTAATTCAAGAGCAATCTATCACATTTACTTGTAGCTCAAGTTTGATCTAATTTCGTTGAATTGTCAAGATGCAAAATCTTAGCAAGAAGTTGAACTTGTTGTAAAAACTATCGGTGGTGGTTTGTGATATATTAAATCAGCCCCCAATGGTTACCTCCAAAAAACGTAAAACTTTCAATGCAACCTACAATTTACTTGTAGTTCAAAATTGAATTAATTTAAATAAATTGACATAAAATTAATTTCAAGTGGGGAAAGTTAGCTATAGGAATAAGTTTGAAAACTCATAAAACACGGGAATCATAAGTACAACATGACGGTCCACTATATGTCTGAAAGCTTAGATTGTGGCATTCAGGACCATATCCTTTGGACTTTGTTTATTAAAACGAACAATAATCTCATCATCTCTCGGAAAATTGAGAATGTTCTTTCCTGATAGTTGGAAACTCACACCGCAGTACTGATTACTACAAGAAGATGCATCAATCTACCTCCAAAGAGACATTTAATTAAAGAAAAATCTATCACACTTACTTGTAGCTCAAGTTTGAGCTAATTTTTCATTAAATTGTCAAGATGCAAAATCCTAATTAGAAAGGAGTTAAAAACATGTTGTCAAAACTCTCAGTTCTTTTCTGATATACTATCCGAGCCCCCAATGGGTACACCTCCAAAAAATTTCTGTAATTCTTTAGAAGCAACCTACAATAATTTAGTTGTTGTAGTTCAAGTTTGGCCATGATAAATATAGGCAAGAAGTCATTCAAGTGGGGCAAAGTTAATTAGCTATATAGGGAGTTTGAAAACTCATAAAACATGGGAATCGTAAGTAAAACACGTTGGTCCACTTAATATGTCTAAAAGCTTGGCTTAAGGCATTGAGATACATATTCTTCAAACTTTCTTTACATAAAAGAACCATCTCGCCATCACTTGGAAAACTGAGGATTTTCTTTCCTCATAGTTACAAACTCACACCGACGACATTGTTTACTAGAAGAAGATGCACCCATCTTCCTACGAAAATACATTTAATTCAAGAGCAATCTATCGCGCTTACTTGTAGCTCAAGTTTGATCTAATTTTGTTAAATCAACAAGAAGTCACTAAAGTGTGCAAAGTTTGCTAGGAAGCTTGAAAAATCGTAGTACTAAAAACTTCAGTATTACGTATAAGAAACCATTGGTCCAGTTTGTGTGATAATTGGGGTGGTTGCATTTTCTTTTAACTATGGTATGTCTCGTAGGAGATAGGTTCTTGAGAGTTAACACGATCGACGGAAGTACAACTTACATCAAGGACCTCATAAAAACTGAAAATTGCATCCAAGTCCATCCATTTAACAAAATGACCATAAAAATGAATAATGAACTGTGTGTATTTTTTGGTTTGCGCATACTAGGGTTCATCATTCTAAAGACTATCAATAGAATCTTTCTTGATGCTAAGGGAAAATAGAAGATCTAACGGTTAGCAATGTTTGGATTTGCCAGTGTTGATCTAGCGGTCAATGTTCGAAGTTAATTCATACACTATACTATGCTCGTATGGTATTGGAAGAGATAAGACAAGATAAAGATAAGAAGTACCACGATGGCCTATCTAATGGTTGGTCTCTTAGGATCAAGGTGCTTGAGAGTTAAGACGGTCAGTGGAAGTACAAGTTACATCAAGGACCTCATAAAAAATTAAAATTGCATCCAAGTCCATGCATGCATTTAGCACAAGGACCCTGAAATTGAGCAATGAAGTGTGTGTTTGAGGTTTGCGCATACTAGCGTCCATTGTGCTAAAGACCATCGATAGAATCTTTCTAGATTCTAATAGTGGAAAAGAAGATCCAACAGTTAGCAAAGTTTGGATTTGCCAGTCTTGATCCAACGGTCAATGTTCAAAGTTTGGATTTGCCAGTCTTGATCCAACATTCAATGTTCAAAACGGGTTCAAAATTGCCTTAACCCCCCGATGTTTGGCCGATCTTTTGAATAACCTTCCCTCCCGATGTTTGGAAAGCAAGTGAAAACTTCGAAAACCGGAAAAGTTTGAATTTTTGTGCCGCCAAGGACCAAAGTGGTTTCCAACCTATGTACTCCTCGTCCCTACTCCACACCAACGCGCGGCTGCCAAACACATCAGATACATAGATCCGCCGTACCAAGGCACACATGTGGAGCACCACGTTGTGGACGAGGGGACATCGATTAGCTGGACTGGTGCACGAGGCGAAAGGGGAGGAGAGATGGAGCATAGGGAAGGAGGGAGAAAACACACGATTTGTTTTGCGTGCATAGGTCCTAAAATTTACTACTCGTAGAGTGTACACTGTAAGGCCGTAGGAGTACCTCCTATCAGAAACCCATCATAATTTTTCTCTGACATGGAACCGCCTTCAACTTCTCTATGCTGCTGCCCTCTTCCCCTGCCAACGTTTTATTCTCTCAGCATGTACAGCGTGTGGACAGAGGAGACCATATGTCTAAGAAAAGAAATATACTACTTCCACATTGTGTAAAAAAGAACACCTTAATAAGGCTCATATAGTAAACGTATGACATAACATCACTATGTAAAATTATAATTGGTAAAGGAAAAAACATTATACATTTGATCAACATCTATAAAGTATGGGTGTATATTTAGTCCTTGTACTTTGTACCATCTTGTGTAGAAGTCAAAGATTATTAGCTGCCTAACACTTGAAATTTTTGGTAACATGGTTTAGAGAAACAAGGGAGAAGATTCTAGTATGATGGAGAAGTGTGGTTTGAGAGGTTTATGCATAGTGCATTCATTGTGTTCAAGACAATCAATAGAATCTTCTAGATGCTAGAATGGAAAAGAAGATCCAACAGCTACAAATGCTGGGATTCACAAGTCTTGATCCAACGATCAACATTCAAAGTTATCCGTACACTATATAGTGGTAAGATAAGATAAGATCATGTAGAAGTCAACGATTATTAGCTACGAGGGAGAAGATTCTAGTATGATGGAGAAGTGTGTTTTGAGGTTTGTGCATTGCATTCATTATGCTGAAGACTATCAATACAATCTTCTAGATGCTAGAATGGAAAAGAAGATCCAACAGCTAGAAATGCAGGGATTCGCGAGTATTGATCCAACGGTCAACATTCAAAGTTATTAGTACACTATATAGTGGTAAGATAAGATACTAGTAAGTTGCACGTGCCCTGCACATGAGGCTCAGATAATAGACGTCTGGCATATCATCACTGTATAAAATTATAATAGGTAAAGTGGAAAAAATATAAATTTGATCAACATCTATAAAGTATGGGTGTATATTTGTTTCTTCTACTTTGTATCATCATGTGTAGAAGTCAACGATTATCAGCTACCTAACAGTTCAAATTTTTGGTAACATGGTCTAGAGAAACGAAGGAGAAGATTCTAGTATGATGGAGAAGTGTGTTTTGAGAGGTTTATGCATAGTACAATCATTGTGTCAAGACTATCAATAGAATTTTCTAGATGCTAGAATGGAAAAGAAGATCCAATGGCTGGAAATGTTCAGATTCGCGAGTATCGATCTAAAGGTCAATATTCAAAGTTATTCGTACACTATATAGTGGTAAGATAAGATGTCTAAAAACATGGCCTATGGCATTCTGATCCATTACTCTTCAGATTGTCTTTACAGAAAGGAACAATCTAGTCATCACTCGGAAATATAAGAATGATATTTCCTGATATTTGGAAACTCACATCGACGACATTGTTTACTACAAGAAGATGCACCCGTCTACCTCCGAAAAGACAATTAATTCAAGAGCAATCTATCGCATTTACTTGTAGCTCAAGTTTGATCTAATTTCGTTGAATTGTCAAGATTCAAAATCTTAGCAACAAGTTGAACTTGTTGTAAAACTGTTGGTGGTGGTTTGTGATATATTAAATCAGCCCCCAATGGTTACCTCCAAAAAATGTAAAACTTTCAATGCAACCTACAATTTACTTGTTTCAAAAAGTTGGGCCACCAACTACTAAGAGGGGCCATTTCGAGGCAAACTCATCTCATCCCTGCCAAATTCAAACATTCCATTAAACTGCCCTGTGAAGTAGACGCTTGGGACCCTCATGTCGGTCATCTGTCCGTGACGCAAGCGCCAACGCGACAACCTCTTAGGCAAATCGAGCAGCTAAGTGGATTGGATGCGTTAACCAATTTCAAAAATCCATTCCCAGCTTTCCCCTAGCACCAGCGGCGTCGGAATCCACCCTCTAGACAGGACGATCCCTTTGGACATTTGACTTCCGGCGCCAAGTTGTTGTGCCCAGTTGCTGCGCCTAGTCGCTGATCCCATGCTCCAATGGCGCATGCCATAGCCGCCGCTGCGAGGCTCTAGCCCACCTCCTCTGACGACGAGCCGAGCAACTCGGAGGATGGCAGATCCTACTATCAAGAAAGAAGAAGTTCTGTCTACAAGCGGGTGAGCTACCCTTCTCTTTGCTATTCGCACTAATTACAACTGCTAGCTGGCTACTGAACCTCAAATTGTTTGCTAGCCCAATGATGACAAACATATTTTGTCCACAGTTTTCTATCAAGTGGGATCTGCGCGGACCCCCTTACCTGGTTACGGTAGTCCTCTACAGGTACGACTCTAAGGGCAAGAGGTATGAACACCATTGTTTCACGATGGAAGAAGCGCCTACGCAGATCTGCACTATATCTGGTATGGTTGCTGCTCTACGTAATCATGTTGAATTATGGACGAAGCAGACTGCAAAGTTTAGCTTCATGGATGAACGTGGCATCATGGTTCTTATAACGTGTGACAGTCAGCTAATTGGGTTGATGAAAAGGTTTGCTTCGGCTGCCATGTTTGAGATGAAATGTGATGTACTGGATGTGGAAGCTGCTGCAACAGGGAGTCACCCTTCTATTCTTGGACAGGGTGCTTGCTCGAACCCAATTAGCTCCTGGTAAACAAAGGTCTCTTGGGGTTCGCATGTTTGTGCTAAATTGTAGTTTTTGTTTTATTTACTATGTAGATATTGGGCAGTTATGCAACAGTCTTGTTTCTTTGACAGGAAGTGCCGCAAGGTTAGAAACATGACTACCGAGTCAGTCATTTTGCTTCCCAAAGAAATAAAAAACGAGTGGAAAGATATCATTTTGCTGCCCGAAGAAATTAAAAACGAGTGGAAAGATGATGCTGGACACGATTCTGGTGCCCATTGTCCCAGCAATGCAGAGTACGTGAAGCTAAGAAAATTGGCACCGAGGAAGAGGAAGAAGGCAGCAAATGAAGAAGCCAGTGGACGTGAAGGCTTGGCACCAAGGCTGCGGAAGAAGGCTGCTAGCAATGAAGATGCATAGTAATGTGTTGAACTTGAACCTATATATGTAATTCTGTTAAATTCTGGAGCTCTGTGTGTGGCACATTGCTGGGCGAAACAATCTACCCACGTTCTCTGGGTAAAATGTACCGCGACTTAGGGTTTTGAAACGCTCGAGTCAGTAGTTGAATCCGAAATTGTGATTGTGCCACTACTATCTGAAAATAAGGATCCACCGGTTCCATGATTGCTGAGGGGCAGGAGGTCTCCAAATACGACGGAATGTAAGTGGCACAGACATAAATTATTTAAGCTGCCACACTCCACGAAGCAGCAACTTATTTCAGATGTTGCACAACGACGTGGCAACATAAACAGCAATGTTCTTACCGATAATGCCCAGATGACGAGGAAATCAGTACCACTTTCTGGCCTAATCTTGAGCCTGTCTATCTCACCGTATCTCTGCTCCTGCATCCCCTGCATCTGGCGAAGCTCCCGGATCTCCAGTAACTGGGTGTACGTGCTTCCACTTTATAAATTGTGGTTGTGCCATTTGCATGCAGCACAATCCACGTAGATTACGTTTAAACAAACCACCAATGTTAGAATACACTAGTAGAAAAGGTGTCTTTGGTCCATGGTCACATTCCCAATATGGGATAGAGATCTAAATCGAGGTAGAAATTGATCTAAATCAAAAATTCTTCCACAAATTAATCGTGACAGAGATCTAAATCGAGGCATTTCATTACTTCAACCACAAATTCTTCTAAACAAAGGTGTGATTTCACATCGTACATTAATTCAACCACTAGTCAACAATTTCACTTCTGCTGCCGCTGTCCTCCGAGCCGTCGGCTTCCTCGTGGCTGTCGGACGGAACCTCCACGATTTCCTCATTGTTCGCGAGATGGAGCACCTCTTCGCGGTGAGTGGCTGCGATGACGGTGAACTTGGTTCGTCCAGGGACGGACTAGAACCTCTCCCGCCCTTCTCAGTTGCGGAGATCCCGGTGCACCACGCGCACGTAAACAATGCGGTTTCCAATGTTGGCCTTCCGCTCCTTCTTGAATAGCGCCGCCTAGTACGGGCTGGCCGCCGCGTACCGGGGTAGCGCCCTCTTCCACGTGGGCATCGGACGGCGGCCCGCCGCGATTTCGCTCTCCATCACGGCTCCGCCGGGGACGAGGAGCGGAGCCACCGGCACCCCCGCATAGCTGATGCGCCATCCGTGGGGCACCGTCGTGGCCGGCGGCACGAGGATGTCGAAGTGCGCGAACATCACCGCCTCGTAGAAGTTCAGTGAGGGCATCTCCATGGCGGCGCGGTGGAGATTGGAGAGGGAGCGAGGGGGTGGACGACGAAGCGACGGCACGGTGGAGATTGGAGAGGACGAGGGGATGGGCGACGAAGCGACGCGCTGTGGCGCCTCTTATTTGTACACGAGGACGACGAAGCGGCAGGCGGAATATCCAAGGGGCATTTGTCAGACAAAAGGAAGTAATGCAGGGTTAAGATAGATTAACGGGCGACCAATTTTTTACTCCCAGGACTCCGAGGCCAATAGTTCAGACCGCTAGGTGAACAAGTACAACTATTACAACTTAAAAAAGGCACGGAGCTTAAGCTAAATAGAACTAGTTATCACACATCTCCTTGATCTTCCTAATCTTAGCCCGATGTGCATCTTCCTGCGAGAGCAAGGATCGAATCGTCTACTCCTTCCTTTTAGCATCTTCCTTGCACATCTTCAATTGTTTCTCTGCATTTTTCCTCATGCACTTGTCAATACTTGTAGTTGTGAACTGCAGGACTTTGGCCTGGTGGAGATCATTCCTTGCTTGAGTTAGTTCTTGCTCTGCTTTAGCCTTCAGGTCTGATGCCGTGTCCCTATCCTTCTCGACTTTGCTAACCTTGTCTTGCACCCACCTGAGATCTCGCTTATGCTTGGTTGTGTCAACTGGTTCCCATAGCTTCATCTCAACACTGTTAAGAAGTGATCTGAATACGGATTCTTTCAACTCAACAGTCATTTCTCATAGTTTGTCCAGCGTTTTCTGCATCGATTTGGGCCACTCTGGATCTACCCATTTGACAACACCGCAACTTCCGCCTTGCATCATTGCACTATGTCCTTGACACCGTAGAAACCTCTTGCCTGCGTTTCGTCCTTTGAACGCTACAAATTTAGCGGGCACATATCCATGTTTATATAGCAGAGGACTGCCTTCATCCGCTAAACTGTGATAGTCAGAGTCATACATCGTCTGGTTGGCCTAACACATCATACGCGCGCGACTAAACAGATTAGATCTAGCTCAAAAAATAGATAACTGGCAATAGATGATAGAAATAGAGATGAGACAACTCACATCGAAATCACCGTCCCTGTCGTCACGATGCGTTTCCTCGCCGTCTCCTCTTGAACCCATGGCGAGAGGGGAAGGGGGTGGCTGCCAGAGAGGGGATTGGGATGGAGGCGCCGTCGGCTTGCGGCTATGGCAGGATGGGAGTGAAGTGGGGAAAGTGGCTTCGAGGGTAAGGAAGAAAAGTACGGGGAGGAAGAGAAGTAATGGGGACGTGACACTAGGATGTGGCCCACTAAACTTGTGAGACGTGACACTCGCTACAGGGGAGCGCCCGGTGTTGCCAGTTTGTCTAGAGGAAGCGTGGCCAATCATGCCGCAGAACAGCCTACTCGCGGATCGCTCTCACGAAGACCATCCCAATCGTCCAAGCACCCCGATCGAACGGTATGTAACAATCGTCAAGCAGAACAACTGTGTTCGGGCGTGCCTTCTAGAAGACTCAGTCTAACGGCCACCCATGCAATGACACTGGTGTATCCATGTGTGGTTTGTGAAAAGAACAAACATCCAATCACACTAGGTGGATCCATATGTGGTTTATGGAAGTAATAGACATGCAATGACTCTAGCTGTGATTCATGAAAAGAACAGACATGCAATTACACTATTGGATCCATGTGTGGTTCAAGAGAAGAACACACATCCAATGACACTGGTGGACTCTAGCTATGGTTCATGAAAAGAATAGACATGCAATGCCTCTAGCTGTGATTCATGAAAAGAACAGACATGCAATGACACTAGGTGTGGTTCATGAGAAGAACACACATCCAATGACACTGGTGGATCCTTATGTGGTTCACGAAAAAAACAGACATGCAGTGACACCGGTCGATCCTTATGTGGTTTGTCTAGAGGAACACACATGCAATGAAACTGGGTGTGGTTCATGAAAAGAACACACATGCAATGAATTATGTGGTTTTTCTAGAGGAACACACAATGAATGACACTGGGTGTGGTTCATGAAAATAACAGACATGGAATGACTCTAGCTGTGATTCATGAAAAGAACATACATGCAATGACACTGGGTGTGGTTCATGAGAAGAACACACATCCAATGACACTGGTGGATCCTTATGTGTTTCATGAAAAGAACAGACATGTAGTTACACTGGTGGATCCTTATGTGGTTTGTCTAGAGGAACACACATGTAATGACACCGGGTGTGGTTCATGAAAAAGAACAAACATGCAATGACTTATGTGGTTTGTCTAGAGGAACACACATGCAATGACACTGGGTGTGGTTCATGAAAAGAAAAAACATGCAATGACACTGGTGGATCCATGTGGAGTTTGTGAGAAGAACACGCATAAAATGACACTGGTGGATCCTTATTTGGTTCATGAAAAGAACTGACATGCAATGACATTGGGTGTGGTTCATGAGAAGAACACACATCCAATGACACTGGTGGATCTTATGTAGTTCATGAAAAGAACAGACATACAGTGACACCGGTGGATCCTTATGTGGTTTGTCTAGAGGAACACACATGCAATGACACCGGGTGTGCTTCATGAAAAGAATAGACATGCAATGACTTATGTGGTTTGTCTAGAGGAACACACATGCAATGACACTGGGTATGGTTCATGAAAAGAACAGACATGCAATGCCAATGGTGGATCCATGTGTGGTTTGTGAGAAGAACACACATCCAACGACACTGGTGGATTCTTATGTGGTTCATGAAAAGAACTAACATGCAATGAAATTTGGTGTGGTTCATGAGAAGAACACACATCCGATGACACTGGTGGATCCTTATTTGGTTCATGAAAAGAATAGACATGCAGTGACACCGGTGGATCCTTATGTGGTTTGTCTAGAGGAACACACATGCAATGACACCGGGTGTGGTTCATGAAAAGAACAGACATTCAATGACACAGCATGTGGTTTGTGAAAAGAACAGACATGCAATGACACTTGTGGATCCTTATGTGGTTCATGAAAAGAACTGACATGCAATGACACTGGGTGTGATTCTGAGAAGAACACACATCCAATGACACTATTAGACTCTAGCTGTGGTTCAAGAAAAGAATAGACATGCAATGACTCTAGCTGTGATTCATGAGAAGAACTCACATGCAATGACACTGGGTGTGGTTCATGAGAAGAACACACATCCGATGACACTGGTGGATCCTTATGTGGTTCATGAAAAGAACAGACATGCAGGGACACCGGTTGATCCTTATGTGGTTTGTCTAGAGGAACACACATGTAATGACACCGAGTGTGGTTCATGAAAAAGAACAGACATGCAATGACTTATGTGGTTTGTCTAGAGGAACACACATGCAATGCTACTGGGTGTGGTTCATGAAAAGAACAAACATGCAATGACACTGGTGGATCCATCTGTAGTTTGTGAGAAGAACACGCATAAAATGACACTGGTGGATTCTTATTTGGTTCATGAAAAGAACTGACATGCAATGATATTGGGTGTGGTTCATGAGAAGAACACACATCCAATGATACTGGTGGATCCTTATGTGGTTCATGAAAAGAACAGACATGCAGTGACACCGGTGGATCCTTATGTGGTTTGTCTAGAGGAACACACATGCAATGACACCGGGTGTGGTTCATGAAAAAGAACAGACATGCAATGATATTGGTGGATCCATGTGTGGTTTGTGAGAAGAACACACATGCAATGACACTAGTGGATCCTTATGTGTTTCATGAAAAGAACAGACATGCAGTGACACTGGTGGATCCTTATGTGGTTTGTCTAGAGGAACACACATGTAATGACACCGGGTGTGGTTCATGAAAAAGAACAGACATGCAATGACTTATGTGTTTTGTCTAGAGGAACACACATGCAACGACACTGGGTGGAACAAACATGCAATGACACTGGTAGATCCATGTGGAGTTTGTGAGAAAAACACGCATAAAATGACACTTGTGGATCCTTATTTGGTTCATGAAATGAACTGACATGCAATGACATTGGCTGTGGTTCATGAGAAGAACACACATCCAATGATACTGGTGGATCCTTATGTGGTTCATGAAAAGAACAGACATGCAGTGACACCGTGGATGCTTATGTGGTTTGTCTAGAGGAACACACACGCATTGACACCGGGTGTGGTTCATGAAAAGAACAGACATGCAATGACTTATGTGGTTTGTGTAGAGGAACACACATGCAATGACACTAGGTGTGGTTCATGAAAAGAACAGACATGCAATGACACTGGTGGATCCATGTGTGGTTTATGGAAGTAACAGACATGCAATGACTCTAGCTATGACTCATGAAAAGAACAGACATGCAATGACACTAGGTGTGGTTCATGAGAAAAACACACATGCAATGACACTGGTGGATCCTTATGTGGTTCATGAAAAGAACAGACATGTAGTGACACCGGTGGATCCTTATGTGGTTTGTCTTGAGGAACAAACATGCAATGTCACCCGGTGTGGTTCATGAAAGAACAGACATGTAATGACTTATGTGGTTTGTCTAGAGGAACACACATGTAATGACACCGGGTGTGGTTCATGAAAAAGACCAGACATGCAATGACTTATGTGGTTTGTCAAGAGGAACACACATGCAATGACACTGGGTGTGGTTCATGAAAAGAACAAACATGCAATTACACTCGTGGATCCATGTGGAGTTTGTGAGAAGAACACGCATAAAATGACACTGGTGGATTCTTATTTGGTTCATGAAAAGAACTGACATGCAATGACATTGGGTGTGGTTCATGAGAAGAACACACATCCAATGATACTGGTGGATCCTTATGTGGTTGATGAAAAGAACAGACATCTAGTGACACCGGTGGATCCTTATGTGGTTTGTCTACAGGAACACACATCCAATGACACCGGGTGTGGTTCATGAAAAGAACAGACATGCAATGACTTATGTGGTTTGTCTAGAGGAACAAACATACAATGACACTAGGTGTGGTTCATGAAAAGAACAGACATGCAATGACATTGGTGGATCCATGTGTGGTTTGTGGGAAGAACACGCATCTAATGACACTAGTGCATTCTTATGTGGTTCATGAAAAGAACTCACATGCAATGACACTTGGTGTGGTTCATGAGAAGAACACACATCTGATGACACTGGTGGATCCTTATGTGGTTCATGTAAAGAACAGACATGCAGTGACACCGGTGGATCCTTATGTGGTTTGTCTAGAGGAACACACATGCAATGACACTGGGTCTGGTTCATGAAAAAACAGACATGCAATGACACTTGTGGATCCTTATGTGGTTCATGAAAAGAATGGACATGCAATGACACTGGGTGTGGTTCGTGAGAAGAACACACACCCAATGACACTTTTGGACTCTAGTTGTGGTTCATGAAAATAATAGACATGCAATGACACTGGGTGTGGTTCATGTAAAGAACAGACATGCAATGACACTGGGTGTGGTTCATGAGAAAAACACACATCCAATGACACTGGTGGATCCTTATGTGTTTCATGAAAAGAACAGACATGCCGTGACACCGGTGGATCCTTATGTGGTTTGTCTAGAGGAACACACATGTATTGACACCGGGTGTGGTTCATGAAAAAGAACAGACATGCAATGACTTATGTGGTTTGTCTAGAGGAACACACATGCAATGACACTGGGTGTGGTTCATGAAAAGAACAAACATGCAATGACACTGGTGGATCCATGTGTAGTTTGTGAGAAGAACACGCATAAAATGACACTTGTGGATCCTTATTTGGTTCATGAATAGAACTTACATGCAATGACATTGGGTGTGGTTCATGAGAAGAACACACATCCAATGCTAGTGGTGGATCCTTATGTGGTTTGTCTAGAGGAACACACACGCAATGACACCGGGTGTGGTTCATGAAAAGAACAGACATACAATGACTTATGTGGTTTGTGTAGAGGAACACACATGCAATGACACTAGGTGTGGTTCATGAAAAGAACAGACATGCAATGACACTGGTGGATCCATGTGTGGTTTATGGAAGTAACAGACATGCAATGACTCTAGCTATGATTCATGAAAAGAACAGACATGCAATGACACAAGGTGTGGTTGATGAGAAAAACACACATCCAATGACACTAGTGGATCCTTATGTGGTTCATGAAAAGAACAGACATGTAGTGACACCGGTGGATCCTTATGTGGTTTGTGTTGAGGAACAAACATGCAATGTCACCCGGTGTGGTTCATGAAAGAACAGACATGCAATGACTTATGTGGTTTGTCTAGAGGAACACACATGCAATGACACTGGGTGTGGTTCATGTAAAGATCAGACATGCAATGACAATGGGTGTGGTTCATGAGAAGAACACACATCCAATGACAATGGTGGATCCTTATGTCGTTCATGAAAAGAACATACATGTAGTGACACCGGTGGATCCTTATGTGGTTTGTCTAGGGGAACACACATGCAATGAGACCGGGTGTAGTTAATGAAAAGAACAGACATGCAATGACACTGCATGTGGTTTGTGAAAAGACTAGACATGCGATGACACTTGTGGATCCTTATGTGGTTCATGAAAAGAACAGACAGGCAATGATACTGGGTGTGGTTCATGAAAGGAACAGACATGCAATGACACCGGTGGATCCATGTGTGGTTTATGGAAGTAACAGACATGCAATGAAGAGCTGTGATTCATGAAAAGAACAGACATGCAATGACACTGGGTGTGGTTCATCAGAAGAACACACATCAAATGACACTGGTGGATCCTTATGTGGTTCATGAAAAGAATAGACATGCAGTGACACCGGTGGATCCTTATGTGGTTTGTCTAGAGGAACACACATGCAATGACATCGGGTGTGGTTCATGAAAAGAACAGACATGCAATGACACTGCATGTGGTTTGTGAAAAGAACATACATGCAATGACACTGGTGGATCCTTATGTGGTTCATGAAAAGAACTGACATGCAATGACACTGGGTGTGGTTCGTGAGAAGAACTCACATCCAATGACACTATTGGACTCTAGCTGTAGTTCACGAAAAGAATAGACATGCAATGACTCTAGCTGTGATTCATGAGAAGAACATACATGCAATGGACATTGGGTGTGGTTCATGAGAAGAACACACATCCAATGACACTAGTGGATCCTTATGTGTTTCATGAAAAGAACAGACATGCAGTGACACTGGTGGATCCTTATGTGGTTTGCCTAGAGGAACACACATGTAATGACACCGGGTGTGGTTCATGAAAAAGAACAGACATACAATGACTTATGTGGTTTGTCTAGAGGAACACACATGCAATGACACTGGGTGTGGTTCATGAAAAGAACAATCATGCAATGACACTGGTGGATCCATGTGGAGTTTGTGAGAAGAACACGCATAAAATGACACTGGTGGATCCTTATTTGGTTCATGAAAAGAACTGACATGCAATGACATTGGGTGTGGTTCATGAGAAGAACACACATCCAATGATACTGGTGGATCCTTATGTGGTTCATGAAAAGAACAGACATCTAGTGACACCGGTGGATCCTTATGTGGTTTGTCTAGAGGAACACACATGCAATGACACCGGGTGTGGTTCATGAAAAGAACAGTCATGCAATGACTTATGTGGTTTGTCTAGAGGAACACACATGCAATGACACTAGGTGTGGTTCATGAAAAGAACAGACATGCAATGACATTGGTGGATCCATGTGTGGTTTGTGGAAGAACACGCATCTAATGACACTGGTGCATTCTTATGTGGTTCATGAAAAGAACTCACATGCAATGACACTGGGTATGGTTCATGAGAAGAACACACATCTGATGACACTGGTGGATCCTTATGTGGTTCATGTAAAGAATAGACATGCAGTGACACCGGTGGATCCTTATGTGGTTTGTCTAGAGGAACACACATGCAATGACACCGGGTCTGGTTCATGAAAAAACAGACATGCAATGACACTGCATGTGGTTTGTGAAAAGAACAGACATGCAATGACACTGGTGGATCCTTATGTGGTTCATGAAAAGAACTGACATGCAATGACACTGGGTGTGGTTCATGAAAGAACACACATCCAATGACAGTAGTGGACTCTAGCTGTGGTTCATGAAAAGAACAGACATGCAATGACTCTAGCTGTGATTAATAAAAAGAACAGACATGCAATGACACTGGGTGTGGTTCATGAGAAGAACACACACCAATGATACTGGTGGATCCTTATGTGGTTCATGAAAAGAACACACATGCAGTGACACCGGTGGATCCATATGTGGTTTCTCTAGAGAAACACACATGTCATGACACCGGGTGTGGTTCATGAAAAGAACAGGCATGCAGTGACTTATGTGGTTTGTCTAGAGGAACACACATGCAATGACACTAGGTGTGGTTCATGAAAAGAACATACATGCAATGATATTGGTGGATCCATGTGTGGTTTGTGAGAAGAACACACATCCAATGACACTGGTGGATCCTTATGTGTTTCATGAAAAGAACAGACATGCAGTGACACTGGTGGATCCTTATGTGGTTTGTCTAGAGGAACACACATGTAATGACACCGGGTGTGGTTCATGAAAAAGAACAGACATGCAATGACTTATGTGGTTTGTCTAGAGGAACACACATGCAATAACACTGGGTGTGGTTCATGAAAAGAACAAACATGCAATAACACTGGTGGATCCATGTGGAGTTTGTGAGAAGAACACGCATAAAATGACACTGGTGGATCCTTATTTGGTTCATGAAAAGAACTGACATGCAATGACATTGGGTGTGGTTCATGAGAAGAACACACATCCAATGATACTGGTGGATCCTTATGTGGTTGACATGCAGTGACACCGGTGGATCCTTATGTGGTTTGTCTAGAGGAACACACACGCAATGACACCTGGTATGGTTCATGAAAAGAACAGACATGCAATGACTTATGTGGTTTGTCTAGAGGAACACACATGCAATGACACTAGGTGTGGTTCATGAAAAGAACAGACATGCAATGACACTGGTGGATCCATGTGTGGTTTATGGAAGTAACAGACATGCAATGACTCTAGCTATGATTCATGAAAAGAACAGACATGCAATGACACTAGGTGTGGTTCATGAGAAAACACACATCCAATGACACTGGTGGATCCTTATGTGGTTCATGAAAAGAACAGACATGTAGTGACACTGGTGGATCCTTATGTGGTTTGTCTTGAGGAACAAACATGCAATGTCACCCGGTGTGGTTCATGAAAGAACAGACATGCAATGACTTATGTGGTTTGTCTAGAGGAACACACATGCAATGACACTAGGTGTGGTTCATGTAAAGAACAGACATGCAATGACAATGGGTGTGGTTCGTGATAAGAACACACATCCACTGACGCTAGGTGGATCCTTATGTGGTTCATGAAAAGAACACACATGTAGTGACACCGGTGGATCCTTATGTGGTTTGTCTAGGGGAACACACATGCAATGAGACCGGGTGTAGTTCATGAAAAGAACAGACATGCAATGAGACTACATGTGGTCTTGTGAAAAGACTAGACATGCGATGACACTGGTGGATCCTTATGTGGTTCATGAAAAGAACAGACATGCAATGACACTGGGTGTGGTTCATGAAAAGAACAGACATGCAATGACACCGGTGGATCCATGTGTGGTTTATGGAAGTAACAGACATGCAACGAAGAGCTGTGATTCATGTAAAGAACAGACATGCAATGACACTAGGTGTGGTTCATGAGAAGAACACACATCCAATGACACTAGTGGATCCTTATGTGGTTCATGAAAAGAACTATACATGTAGTGACACCGGTGGATCCTTATATGGTTTGTCTAGGGGAACACACATGCAATGAGACCCGGGTGTAGTTAATGAAAAGAACAAACATGCAATGACATTGCATGTGGTTTGTGAGAAGAACACACATCCAATGACACTGGTGGATCCTTATATGTTTCATGAAAAGAACAGACATGCAGTGACACTGGTGGATCCTTATGTGGTTTGTCTAGAGGAACACACATGTAATGACACTGGGTGTGGTTCATCAAAAAGAACAGACAGCAATGACTTATGTAGTTTGTCTAGAGGAACACACATGCAATGACACTAGGTGTGGTTCATGAAAAGAACAAACATGCAATGACACTGGTGGATCCATGTGGAGTTTGTGAGAAGAACACGCATAAAATGACACTGGTGGATCCTTATTTGGTTCATGAAAAGAACTGACATGCAATGACATTGGGTGTGGTTCATGAGAAGAACACACATCCAATGATACTGGTGGATCCTTATGTGGTTCATGAAAAGATCAGACATGCAGTGACACCGGTGGATCCTTATGTGGTTTGTCTAGAGGACCACACACGCAATGACACCAGGTGTGGTTCATGAAAAGAACAGACATGCAATGACTTATGTGGTTTGTCTAGAGGAACACACATGCAATGACACTAGGTGTGGTTCATGAAAAGAACAGACATGCAATGACACTAGTGGATCCATGTGTTGTTTATGGAAGTAACAGACATGCAATGACTCTAGCTATGACTCATGAAAAGAACAGACATGCAATGACACTAGGTGTGGTTCATGAGAAAAACACACATGCAATGACACTGGTGGATCCTTATGTGGTTCATGAAAAGAACAGACATGTAGTGACACCGGTGGATCCTTATGTGGTTTGTCTTGAGGAACAAACATGCAATGTCACCCGGTGTGGTTCATGAAAGAACAGACATGCAATGACTTATGTGGTTTGTCTAGAGGAACACACATGCAATGACACTTGGTGTGGTTCATGTAAAGAACAGACATGCAATGATAATGGGTGTGGTTCATCAGAAGAACACACATCAAATGACACTGGTGGATCCTTATGTGGTTCATGAAAAGAATAGACATGCAGTGACACCGGTGGATCCTTATGTGGTTTGTCTAGAGGAACACACATGCAATGACATCGGGTGTG